>JAODAL010029346.1:0-51742 GCA_025379985.1 Phyllomedusa bahiana
ACAGTTTTGGGGGGGGGGTCATGGGGTGATTTTAGTCTGTGCCTTTGGGGTTGGTGATGGGAAAACCTGGCCCATCCAGCCCGAATTTTGACAAAGGTCGTCTTTTTCCCCATTTTCCCCTGGAAAAAGGGGTTCTCCTTGGGGTAAAAGATGGCCCCCGCCGCACTGAAACACCCGGGGTTGATGGGAACTACTGGCCCCCGGGGGGCGCTTCTCCACCCGCAAAAAAAGGCAAGTTGCCCCACACATCCCTTTTTTCTGCCCCAAATAGTAGGGTTTTTCTAAATGGGGGGGGCAGGTGGTTCCAATTTGGCAACCACCTGTTGGTTTTAGGGGGTGCCCCGGTCCTGCTGCTGTGTGGGACTACCCCCCCTCAATAGGGGGGTGAAGGAAGCTGCTCATCCCGTGACCCCGAAATTTGGTTTTGTGATGGAGTTTTGGGCTGCTTTCCTTTCCCCCCCCCCCCTTCCCCAGCAGCCGCGGCCAGTAGTTTAAATGAGTGCTGAAGAACCCCCGGTCAGACCTTGGGCAGGGAGGGACGATGCCGCACTAGGAGCGGGCCCAAATGACTACGGAGGGTTTTTCCCCATAGTATTTGAGGGTTTTTCCTCCCTTCAATAGCGGGGAAAAAAGGCCCATTTTTTTTTTTTTTACCGGGAGGAGGGTCCCAAAAGGGGGGGAAACCAGAAAGTTTTTCCCTCTGCCGGGTTGCTGGGTTTTCGGCTGTCACTAGCCCGGCAAATAGCAAAGCTGCGGGCCATCTGCACCAAATGGGGCTTCGAGGGGCTCCCTGCCCCTTTTCCACTGTATACTGCCACGGTGCTTGGGGGTCATCTGCCTCGCTTTTTCATTCCATCTACCCCCTCCCAAAAAGTCCCCCCTCCTTTATCTCTTGTCACCTGGGTAGAAAAAAACCCCTCTTTTTTACCCGACAATGCTTATTTTCTCCCAAAAGTCCTCCCCTCCTCCCCCTCCATTTTTAGTTTCCCCCCCGGGGCTTTAAAGTGGGGGGAGATTTTAGGGCGCCAGTCTCCAGTTCCCCCGCCCAGACGGTTTTTTCTTCCCCGGGTTTCCCGGAAAGAAGCAGTGGGGAAAGACGTTTTTTTCCCTCCCGTAGTTCCCGGCGACTGAAAATATCGTGGGGCCTTTCCTCGAATGGCCTCAACAAACGGCAGGTGTTTACGCATGGGGCCCATGGCTGAATTCCCAAAGTTACACCGGGGATCTTGTCCGCCTGGATCATCAAAAAAATCGTTAATGGGCCTTTTTTTTGTTCTAAGGTTTGGTCCCAAAATTGCAGGGGGAATTAAAAAGGGTGGAAACCCCTTTGGGGATACAGGGTGTGTTTGGGGGGGCCCCCCCCCCTGGGCTGTAAATCGAGAAGGGTTTTTCCCGGCTGTGTGGAAAAGGATGAAAATGCATGCACATTTTTTTGGCCCCCTTTTCAGAAAACTTTGAAAATCGGTGGAAGGGGCTTCAGGAACCCCCTTTTTTTACAAAAAGATTGAAAAATGCGCCCTGCAAGGGGGGCCCTGGGGGCCCCTCCCCTCTTTGGTGGGGCGGACACCATGTTAAATCCCCCTTTGGGGCCCTCACCATGGTTCCGTTTTTCAGTTGGCGCGGAAAAAGCCCCACATCGATTTCTTGCTGCATGACGCGGAGCAGTTCCTCCCTGTGTGACTTCGTTCTCCGAGGCAAGCCAGGTGTAGAACTGCGTGACACCGCTGTGCCCTACACATGTGGTATGATGAGAGCAGTACTTGTGGAGGTTTGAGATTATGGTGGTGTGAGGAGAAGGAGGCAGGACAATGGCGAAGGAGCCGCAGTTTGACAACGTGGAGGAGAAAGCGGCGTCTCCTGTCCAAGTTGTTGGTGTGCCTGGGCCGGAAGCACATTCACCCAGTGGGCCGTAAAGGACATGTACTGGCCCTGACCGTAGTTACAGCTCCAGACGTCCGCGCTCAAGGACTCAAGCTCAAGGATTGGCCCACCTTCTGTTCTACATATTTATGAAGTGCTGGTACTGCCTTTGGAAAATAAATTACAGCTTGGAATCCCATCTGGGCTTGCACAAGCCTTTTTGTTCTGAACGGTGGGGTCCACCATTTGGAAAAAGGGGGGAGCAGTCCAACAACGGACGGGCACGGTCAGTTCTGCACCTTGGGATGGTTGGAGTATTGTTGTTCTTTGCAATCCCCCGCTGAACGTTTTTGGCGCCATGAGTAGCAAGGAGAAGGAGCATCTGGAGGGAGATGTGTCAAAGAAAAAAAGCTCCCTTCGGAGGTGGTGGGCTTGACTGGCTGAAAGGGATGCGTGCCATGGGCGCTGTGCTGCTGTTGCTGCGGGGAAGGATGGCCCACCCACATCTGGCCTTTTTCTCCCCAGGCCACCGGATGGTACGCTGCATTGTGACGCGGGCCCCGTGGTGCAAACGTTAGCCCCCCTGGCCAGCTTCACTTTCTCCTACGTTCAATTTATAATATTGGGCCCCTCCGGTGTCTTAAAAAAGAATGCAACACCGCCGGTAGCTTTTTTTACACCAACGCTCCCCCTGTGAGCCCTGTCCGGCTACTTTTTTTGGGTTTTTTTCCCCCTTGGCCGCTTGGCCCCCGACCTCACACTGCTGTTCCCTGTGACTTAGGGCCCACAAAACCCACTTGTGGCGGGCCCCGCTCCCTGACGGGGGCAAGTGCCCCCTCTTCTCTGACGATGAGAACCCCTTGCCTCACCGGCTTCAAGTGCGGTCGGTACATCCTCTTTTTGTGTTTCTCTACTGCTGTCCTCATCCCGGTTTTGGGTATCCAGATGCTGCCCCTCACAAAGACCTCCATGCCATCTCAACATCTATATTTTGCGCCTCTGCAAGAAGCGGGGGATATTGGTCCTTTCTTCGTGCAGTGCGCGCTCCCCTCCTCAAATTGTTATCCTCCTATATGGGCCTGAGCCCAGACCAGATAGTAGTCTCTGGCTGGGGAAAACGGATGGACGGGGGGGTTTGAGGAAGGTGAGGCCGTGACCCGCCCCGGGGCCATCCCAAAAGGGTTGTGTCTGCTTTCCCCACGATCTTGGGGGGGTTGTAGAGTCATCTGGGAGGAAGTGGATGACCTAGTCAATAATAAGATCCTGCAGCCTGACAGCGGCAGTTGTGCCCCTGCGCGGTCCCCTTGTGTGTGCGCCTGTGTCGGAAAATGTTTGTGCCTCTGCCACTGAGGTGAAGAAACCTGCCACCTCTTGTCGCATATGTTTGTTCTAAAATGTACAGAATGTTTGATGAAGATTTGTTATGATAAATACACAAACCCGTATTTGATCCAAATGAACCCGTAACAAGTTGGGTAAACCCCTTTGGGAAAAAATTTGGGGTCCCCAAATGGGAGGGAAAAAAATTTATTGTTGTGCCCTTTAAAACTCTGTGTATTTTATGAATATAAAAAAACAAAAAGGCTTAATTAACCTTCGGATATGAATTATGCTACGTTTTCTTCTGTGGCGGTGAAAAAGAAAGTTTCTTTTACTGAGTACAACGCAGAAATTCTTAGTTAACCTTGGTTAAAATTTTCGCAAAGAATTGACAACCAAAACGACCGCTTTTTAGGGTTACTTGTTGATTTTCGGTAACAAAAGAAAAAACTTGTAATTAACTTCGGTTATGAATTATGCTAAGGGAAAAATGTCTTTTTTGGCGATGAAAAAAAAAGGTTTCTTTTCGTACCACAGCAGTAGAACACGCTTTAAATTTAACCCTGGATGTAAATTGCGCAAAAGAATTGAGCAGCCCCAAAAAATACCAAAATTTGTAGGGGTTTCAATGGCGGGTTTTAGTACACAAAAAGAGAAAAACTTGTAATTTAACCCCTTTATTATGAAATTTTGCTCAGGAAAAAATGTCTTTTTTGCCCGTGAAAAAGCGGTTTCTTTTATCACCACGCAGAGAACAAGCTTAAAATTTAACCCCTGGGTGTAAATTGCCAAAAAAATTGGGCAGCCAAAAAATCCGCTTTGTGCGTGTTCAAGGCGTGTATTTTACGCTAACAAAAGAGAAAAATTTTAATTAAACCCTTTGGTTTGAATTATGTAAGGAAAATGTCTTTTTTGCGGTGAAAAAAACGGTTTTTATAGTCACACAACAGCGAACAAGCTTAATTAACCCCTGGATGTAAAATTTCGCACACTAATAAAATATGTGGCACATACAAAACTAAGTAAAACATCAAAGGGATTTAGGATTTTTTAAAAAAGCATTATCTAAGGAAAAAATTTAAAAACTGGATTCTTGTTTTCAGTTTTTGATCAAGAATTGTTTAAAATCCCCCCCAAAAAACTCAAAAGGGGTCCGCACGGTGAGTCCTAAAAATAACATGTTACCTACTAGGGTCCATTCAGATACAAACCCCTTTAGGGGTGAAGGAACTTGCTATGAAATTTTCCTGCATGGGTTTAAAAGAGGTAAGGGGAGTGCAGCAAGCCAATGAGGTTGCCATCCCTCAAATAGACTACACAAATTAATTAATTTAAATTAATTAATTAATTTAAATTAATTTGTGGATGTAAATTGCGCAAAAGAATTGAGCAGCCAAAAATGAAGTGGTATTTGTATTGTAAAAACGCTTTTTCCTTAAATGAATACAACAGGAACAGGCTTAGATCACCCTTGGATATTCAATGTGCTGTGATCAGATAGCATTAAAATGTATATGCAGATTCACTTGACACACAATGAACTTCCGATTCAATACACCACAAAATCAGACATAGAATGTTAAGAGAAGTAGTCTCTGAGACAATCTGTGACACCCCTCAAAAATAGCTGTATAAAAATGAGTTCTTTAGTAAGAGATATCATTAGCAGCCATGGCACCTTCCCTAATCAGTACAGTGAGAGTGGTATGAGCTCCCAGCGTCGCGCCCGGACTTATATAGTGCGGTGACGTCACAGAATCCCACCGTTCTCTGATTGGCTTTATCTCTGCACATGTCATGTAGGCTATGCCCTTCTTCCTCCCAGAGTTCTTTGCCCCATGTAACGCCATGTGCTCGCAGCCATTTTATCAATTAAAAGCACACTTCGTTCACGCGAAGTACCCCACAGTTTGACTTTGTTCCGAACTGAAGTTTTCCTGAAATTCTAAATGAATTCCACTTCGTTAGAATCGATTCGCCCATCTCTCGTAGTGATGTCATCACGCCGCGTTGAAGTAATTACGTCACTATATGGGCCGTGTACTTTCTTCCTTAGGCCCAAAGCCTACGGATGTTACGTTCTGTAGCGGGAGGACCGATGGTTCTCTGTTCCGCTGTAGCTCTAACTGTATGTGCATCTGAGGACTGTATGGGCCATATGTATGAAAACTGTATAGATCTAAAATTCACTTTGTTGCCCATAGCAACCAATCAGATCACCCCTTTCATTTCATATAGTGCTCTGGAAAAATTAGAGGGGTGCTCTAATTGGTTGCTATGGGCAACAAAGTGAGTTTTAGACCTAGACAGTTTTCATACATGTGGCCCTATGTGCGTACTGTTGGTCAGTTCGCTCACACCTTCTGTAAGGGTAACATACTGTTTAACCATGGATTTTATACCTATAAAAACCTTTTAATTTTAAGTATACTCAGTAAAGTGGTGTATATTTTTTGGAGTATATTTCCACAAAGAAGGTATTATTAATGGTAATGGAGAGTTTTCTATTTATCCCCTTAAAGGTCCATGTAAGTTCAGAAGGAACAAATTCAAACTCTTCTTCATATCTTATTGCACAACTACATTTATCTACAGGGGTATCTGTCAGAAGACACATCACACCAATAAAAGTTCCATGACTTTTATCAGCTATTTGAAGTGCTACCCATCTTCATAAAAAAGCTATCATCACCCAACCTGTACTTTCTGTTGAGAAGTAAAGTTAGGTCTGTAATGCTTTTGGATCTTTAGGTCTAAAAGTTAGCTGTGTTTACTGTGGCAACATTTTGGTCAATGTGATCAAATCATAACGGTAAGCATTTGGCCACTGTGATCACTATACTCATCATGGGTGAAAAGCTATTTTATAGTCTCAGAAGATTTAGAAATGTAAGTATATTGAAAATTTGATTTTTTTTTTCTATTTTTGCAGTTTATTAGCTCTTTAAAAACGTGAAAAATGTTCAAATTTTGTCCCTTTTGCAGTGGTTTGTCAACCAGTTAAATATTTGCGAAAAAACCTTCATCCTTTTTTTCTATGTATAGATAGTAATTTTTTCCTTTTATTGATTTAATAACCACATCTATTCTTAATTTGTTGGTCACATAGATGTGGTCACGAGGTAATAAAGGACTCCATGGCTTTCGAAATAAACTCCAGTGTTCAATGCGTGTCCCATCTTTTCAAAAATAAATTTAAAAAATCTATGCTTATAAAAAACTCTTTCACCACAGGAATCTTGTTTCCTACTTTTTTATTTTACAACTGAAATTGGTACATTAGAAATTGTTTGACTGTTAAGAAACTAATGAAAACAAATGACAATTAGCATCACGTTTCCCTCTTATAATAACATTGCACAGATTTATTTTTATTTGTTATGCTCCTTTCTGCATTATGTTTGGGGTGTTCTGATATTCGGATTTCATTTGTTAGTCATGCTGAACATTACCTCTACTACTGTGGATTTAGATCGGATGGGCCTGTGACTATGCCAGTTCTGGCCTATGTAATGCTGTTTGTAATGTGAAATCTAAACAGGCAATAGCAGTGAGGCATGACAGGAATGTGTTTCCATTGGAGAAGTCTGTGTCAGAAAAAAAAGTTTTAGCAAAGACATGTCCAGAAGGTTCTTTCAGCTGGCCAAGACGGAAGACTAATGTTATTGTATATTGGCTGTCACCCTGCCAGCCCTCCCTCACAGACTTGTTTTCTCTAATATGTCTTTTTTTCTTTTCTTTCTTTTTTTTTTTTTTTTACTTTCTTTCTTTACTGACTGTTTGCTCAGGTGGACAGTGACACCATTTGGAAGGAACTGCTTTCGCCCAGCATTGCACGCATGGCCATTGGCTGTGTCATCAAACTGGTTTCCAAAGTGGCCTCAGGAGAGCTGAAGGTGAGGTCTGGGTTGCATTGTGTGTGGGAAAATGTGGAAAAAAGCAAAAAGTGAGATACTGTTATTCTTGGGCTTGAAGGTCTACTAGGGGTCACGGTGTGGGAAGATGGACTTTAAGGTGTGGCAATCGAGAGAACAAAAGTATAGTTTGTAAGTACAGTAAAAAAAATAGAACAAATGAGACTAAGAACTCTGCTTTATTTTACAAAAATTCCACAGAATGTTAAGATCATATGGTATTATGTTTAGTTGTGTTCAGTAATGCAAATAATTCCCGAATGCCACCCAAGCATTCCAAGCGTAATTGCAACATGTGTAAGGGTTGAGAAAGCAGATATTGTTGACTATAAGAGTAATGACCCAAAGTGTAATTTTCCTAAAGAGCTCACTGTGGACTAATGTTCTTCTGTCCTGTTTTTATCTTCCCCACATGATCTGTGAAGGTTAATGTATATGACCAGAGTACACCCAGTCTAAACAGTTTATAGAAGCTTTAGACTTTGACAGAAATGTGACATTTTATTTGGTATGTTAACAAGAGCTAGATATACCATTCAGACAGATCATCTACTGAACCAAGCTTTAATATTTGATGTTATATTTCAACAAAAAACAATCATAGATTATTCCAGTGTATGAACAGCTTTACAACCTGCTGTGAGGTTTACATCTTGACAGCTTATCTTAGTTCGTATTCGTTCAAAAAATATTATTGTACGGTATACACCACTGGCTCCTTTTTTCTTTCCTTTAGTTGCTATGATTTTTTTTTTTAATTTTGCTTCATTTGAACAATCTAACTAAATGGTATATTAAGAAGCTTAACACAGAGATACCGGAACTGGACCAGGACCGTGCTGTAGACCCAAAGTACAAACAGTATACATTTTTAGGATACCGCACATTACCAGAGCACAGCTGTATCACTGAATGAGATCATTCTCTGCTCTGACACACACCTGTACAAATCTGACATCACCCTGAAATGTTAGACTTGTAGGTATGAAGGATAAATACATGTAAAACCACCATGACTACACTAATAAATAGAGGTAAATGTGGTGTGGGGGTACAGGAATGAGGAATGCTGTCTTGTAGCAATAAGTTTAAGGCCACAGTTCCAGCAGTAAAAAGCAGATGGTCAGCTAGTATAAAGCAGAGGGTACACAGAGGCTAGATTTTCTATTTTATTGCATCGTATGTTTTTCTATCTGGTAATGTTGGATAGCAATCAAAGAGGCTGAAAATGCCGGTGTACTACACAGTTAGGGTAGTTTTTCACTGTATTATATTTTTCTCAAAAAAGGTTTTGGCAAATGTTGGTTAAAAGTGTATAGTCAAATATAAAATTTTGTATGTGGCATTTTCGGGTCAGTGGCAGCTTAATTTTTTACGTGTTTTTTTTCTATGGGCTGTTCAATAGACCTGACTGTACAAAGTAACAATAAAATAAAAAACAAGGCAACTTAAAAACTAAGCTAAAAGGCAGGCATTTTATACATATTTTAAACAGTCAGCTTACCCTTGATGTGCACATGCCCAACTCTACTCTACAAGTAGTAGTCTATATAGAGCAAATCCACAGATAATGATTGGCACTGCTTTTTCTCATAAAAAAACCTTTTTTATCACAAAATCTGTAAAATATTTATTGAGAAAAAATACAAATCCAAGTCAGTGTGAAAACAGTGAGAAATGCTCTTACTAACACATTCCTGATCAGATCCTTAATAATGGCTAGACTGTTAGGCCCCACATGATCATTATAATTTCCTCGCTTGGAGAATACCTCCTTCTATTGTGTCACGTGGCTTCCAACTCTCTCCAGGAAAAAACATTGAAATGTGATAATTAAGGATAAGATCAAGTCTGCACACCAATAACCAACATCAAAATCCAATAACTCGCTTTCTATCTCTTCCTCTAACAGATCTAATAAATTGTTTTATATAAAAAAAGCAAAGGTTGGTAACATTACCCTGATGGAAAAATCTGAAATGTTTAGAAACATTAGGCACATTTTTCACGTTCAAATCAGTCATTTCATATACCTACTCCCTCATCCTCATCTAGAGTTTTTGGCGAGTACAGCCTAAATATAATAATTTGTGTTCTAAACAACATATGCCAAATACAACCGGTACTGAATTTCAGTTAATAAACTGTTTATGTTAGGGCTTGTTCACAGAACGTTTTTGATCCTTTTTACGGACCCGTTTTTGAGAGGTGAAAAGCGCAGCCGGAAAGCGGATCCGAAAAACGCAAGACTTGATACTTTATTTGGATCCGTATTGTATGCTTTTTCACTTGCGTTTTACGGATCTGCTTTCCGGATCTCTCTCTCTCTCTTTCTCTCTCTCTCTCTGCGATCCATCCTGCAGCCGCGCCGGTCCCGCGATCCATCCTGCAGCTGCGCCGGTCCCACAATCCAGCCACACTCACCGCACAGATCCACCTGCAGCCGCTCACTGCGCTTTTCGCATCCACGTTCAGGATGCAAAGCGCAGCTGATACGCACCCGGAGTGTGGAGCGCTTTGGACAGGTGCGGACTCCATTATCTCCTATGGGCTTTCACTTGCGTAAACCGCAATAAGAATTGACATGTCAATTCTTAAAGCGCAGTGCAGGAGAGCCCACAAAAGCGCATCGCCGATCTCCCTTGGGAACGGCGATGCGCTTTTGCCATTGAACACAATGTTAATCATACTGACAATTGTTAGATCCGTTTTGCGGATCCGTAAAACGGATCCATAAAACAGATCACAAATACGTTGTGTGAACAAGCCCTTATAATCATGTCCATTGATCCTTTCTTCACTGTTTTAGTTTAACAAAATAACAGTGTGAGGAAGGACTTAAACATCTACATTGCAAATCAGTCTAGTTTTGTTGGTAAACCTGTATCAGTGTTAAAAGAGGTTATCCACTTCAAAAACATTCTATTTAAAATTGGCCAGAATGGGCAAGAAAGAAAAAAAATTATACCTACCTACCTGTCCTGCAGCACTGCCATCCCGGAGCTCTTTGGCGAGGATCCACACCTCTTCATTTCCGGGTTCTCATCCACACATAAGAGAGGTTTGCACAGTATTCACTTTAAAGCATGAGCTTTGCTAGCTTGACAAGACAAGAACCCTGAAGTGAAGAGTATAATTTATTTTTGGGGAGTATAATATTTTTTTTTTTTTTTTTCACCCGGGCCCTATTTAAATATATTTTTTACATGCTTAACCGTTTAAACAGGCTGTTGTGCCATGCAAATGCTGGGAAAGCTTTGGTAAAATGTTGTTGTTAACTCCATATGACAAAATATTATTTGGTTTAAGCATATGAAACTCAGTCATTGTAATACTAAAACGTAGAGAAATTTTCTAATGTACTTTATGTACAACTTTCCCATGAATTTGAAGTTTTCTTCTTACTGAAGTTCAAAGAAGTGCTTGAGGCTATGCTTATGTTTAAGTATATCAAAGGTCAATATAGAGATTTCTCCCAAGATCTCTTTATACCCATGATTGTATCTAGAACAAGGGGGCATCCTCTATTTATTGAGGAAAGAAGATTTCTACTGCACATAAACATAGAAAAGGATTCTTTACTGTAAGAGCAGTGAAACTGTGGAACTCGTCATGATGAATTCACTAAATGAGTTCAAAATGGGTCTGGATGCATATCTAAAGTGTAATAATTTAACAGGTTATAGTGACTTTGAATGCAATGTTGAGATGTTAGTTGTGTCACCCAATGTGGAAGAAGTTTGGATGATATGTTATATGTTATTATCTAGTTTATTCGGCAGTAAAACAAATAAGTAATATATGGTTGTTCCAAAAGGTTTATTTTAATTTTTTTTTTAATTCGGAGCCTTTCAGTGCAACGTGCATTTAATAACCATGAGGTGGCTATTAAAAAAAAGGGTTGTCTCACTATGCTGTTTTAGAGAGCAACAAGCAGCTTCAGACTCACACTTAGGCGGAGGGTGGTACTACAGAAGTGATTGGCATATCAGCTCTGCTGTTCCTCGCTGAACCTGATAAAGTGACATGAGTTCTGGAGGTTTGTAAACTGTAGTGCACATGGCTACAGAGCTCAAAGGTGTTAAAGCTTGTCAGTAACTAATGTAAACAAGCTCCCGCCTTTCAGGTAAGGAACACAACAAGGAGTGACATCACCATCTTGACCACTGCTGCAGTCTGTAAAGGCTGAGAGAGGTGACCAGGAACCTTGTGTGCAAAAGTAGGAGATAAAATCTGCTCCTAACTCTGAAGAGAAGCAAAATCAGAAAAAGCAATGTATTTTGTAATAGTTTTTATTAACCTTTGCCTAAATGTTTAAAGCTAATCAATGAAACAAGAATACTCTTTTAAAAACTTTATTAAAGGTGTTGTCCATTTTATTTATTTAAATTTTAGAGTAATTGAAGAAGAATGGAGATATAGAAATATAGAAATGGAGAATGATTTTATTTACTAAAACATAACAAAAACACCTACATATTTAGTATCACTGTAATCTCAGCAAGCTGCAGAATATGGGTAATACATCATTTACACCAAAGAGCGAACAACATAAAAATAAAACCCCTACAAATTAGGCGCTAGTACTTTTTTTCACATTTTCCCCCTACTTAGAATTTTTTAGGGGGTTTTCCAGTATATTCCATGGTACAGTCAATGGCCCCATTACAAGGTACATCTTGTCCCTGGCTGTCAAGAAAAGGGTTAATAAAGTGCTGGACTTTTATGCTCTACATTGTGAGAACAAATTCTTAGTCTAGGAAAGAAAACAAAAAACTCCCCCTTTAACCCTTTCTTGACATGTGGTGTACATGGATGTCAAAATGTCAGATGGGGAGCATGAAGCATAGCCTCCTCTATACAAAGAGGGTACCAGCTGTTAGATAACTTGGCCATTTAACTTCTTATTACTCTCAATTTTATAGTGTCCTTTTTGACTGTGACCAGCTAAAATAATTTTACAGTAAATGTAAGTTTTATCTAAATAAAGTCAAGCAGGAATAAGGTTTCAGAAGTTCATAATTAGTTAAAGTTGGTCCAAACATTAAACATATGCCAATTGTATTCAGACATGTTACCTTGCACATGGCGCAAGTACTGAGCACTAATATACTGTTAATGAGGCATAAGATGACAGAAGGAACCAGAAGGAACATGGTGCTTTGCATCTAAGGAATGGCCAATGTAATCGGGGGAGGGTATTTCATAATTAACCAACTACAATTTAAAGGGATAAAAAATTTGCTAATTTTCTTCAGTAATTTCTAACGGAAGGTTATTGTGTTCTCACGATCACAGGACTAGTTTGTATAAAACATGAAAAGGATGTTTCCTGTAATCTTCTAATCACTTACAATTGTTTTCCTTTAATGTGTCTTCTGTTGCCTAGGCACTAAAGACATCCTCTCAAATTTGAAACATTTGGGAGGATGCATGCAGGAGGCGGTGGATGAAATGTACTAATAACAGTAAACCTTCCCATGGTAATTATCAGATTCTGCGAAGCAGCAGGTTGGTTTAATAATGCCCTGGCTAGGAGACCTTTCTTGTCACTGATGGCAGTTTTATACAGTACCAAAGTAAGACAGCTGCAAAGTACCAACCTGATAATCCAGTTGAATATATAAATTATCTTTTTATTGTGTCAAACTTTTTCTGTTGTCACCTACACAAACAGCCCCCCCCCCCCCAAAAAAAAAATTAAATAAACCCACATCCAAAAAAATTTTTAAAAGAAAAAATTATTGGGGTACACATTGGCGTGGCGGCAAACAGTGCAAGCACAACAAAATATCAGTATCTGGGAGGAAGAAATGAATAGCCTAAATGACATGTGCAGAGATGAAGCCAATCAGAGCCCGGGCGGGATTCTGTGACGTCTCCGCACTCTATAAGTCCGGACACGACGCTGGCAGCTCACACTGCTCTCTCTGTGCCATGTTGTAGCTGCTGCAGCTCCAGTATTAGGGGCCGTTCACACGGCTTATTTCGCCGCAGATTGGAGCCGTACGGCGCGCCGGATTTGCGCTGCAGTACGGCTCCAATCCGTCGCAGTAATTACGGGTAATCCACAGTTTTCATAGAGAACAGTGGATTCCGTCGCTCCTACCCGTTTCGGCGAATCCGTCGGGCGGGGAGAAAGTCACTTGCACATTATCCAGGCTCAATACGCGCCGTGGATAATGTAAGTCTATGGGGCCGGCGGGCCGCGCCCCCGCCCCGGCCCAGCACTCGCCCCTTATTCAAGCCGGAATTGCGGGCTCGCAATTACGACTTGAATAAGCCGTGTGAACACGGCCTTAGAGATCTCACACAAAAGAAAGACCTTTTAGGGCTGGTTCACACGGCTTATTCAAGCCATAATTGCGGGACGGATTTCGCCCGCAATTCCGGATTGAATAAGGAGCGGGGCGGTGGCGCTGCCCGCCGGCCCCATAGACTTTCATTATCCCCGCCGTGTATCCCGCCGGGATAATGAACATGTCACTTTCTCCTCGCCCGGCGAATTCGCCGAGCGGGTAAGAGAGACGGAATACATAGTTCTCTGTATGACGGATTCCAGCCCTATTGCAGCGCAGTACGGTGTGCAATACGGCTGCAATCCGTGCCCAAAATAAGCCGTGTGAACGGCCCCTTATACAGCGATTTTTGGGGGGGTGTCACAGCTTTTCTCACAGACTGCTTCTCTTACGTTCTAATTTTGATTTTGTGGGGTATTGGAATTGAAGTCCAGTGTGCGTCCAATTCAGCTACATATACATTTTAATGCTATATGCTCAGTTCTTGAGCACTTGAATATCCAAAGGTTATCTAAGCCTGTTTTTGCTGTTGTATTCAGTTAAAGAAACAGCATTTTTACAATCTAAATACCACTTCATTTTTGAAAGCTCATTTCTTTTGCACAATTTATATCCAAGGGTTTATTATTTTTCTGCTGTTGTGGTCACTAAAAGAAATTGTGTTTTTCAACGCCAAAGAAGAAATTTTGCCTGTAGCATAAATCATATCCGAAGGTTAATAAAGTATTTTCTGCTGTTGGGTAAGTAAAATACACGTCGTTTTAACACGCTACAAAGTTGGTAATTTTTGGCACCTCATTTCTTTTGCGCAAATTAGATCCAAAGGTTAATTAAGTATTTTTCTGCTGTTGTAGTCAGTAAAAGAAACGGTGTTTTTCAACGCCAAAGAAGAAATTTTGCCTGTAGCATAAATCATATCTGAAGGTTAATTAAGTTTTTTTCTGCTGTTGTGGTCAGTAAAATACACGTCGTTTTAACACGCTACAAAGCTGGTAATTTTTGGCACCTCATTTCTTTTGCGCAATTTAGATCCAAGGGTTAATTAAGTGTTTTTCTGCTGTTGTGGTCAGTAAAATACACGTCGTTTTAACACGCTACATAGCTGGTAATTTTTGGCAGCTCATTTCTTTTGCGCAATTTAGATCCAAGGGTTAATTAAGCGTTTTTCTGCTGTTGTAGTCAGTAAAAGAAACGGTGTTTTTCAACGCCAAAGAAGAAATTTTGCCTGTAGCATAATTCATATCCGAAGGTTAATTAAGCTTTTTTTGCTGTTGTGGTCAGTAAAATACACGTCGTTTTAACACGCTACAAAGCTGGTAATTTTTGGCAGCTCATTAATTTTACGCAATTTAGATCCAAGCGTTAATTAGGTGTTTTTCTGCTGTTGTGGTCAGTAAAATACATGTCGTTTTAACACGCTACAGAGCTGGTAATTTTTGGCACCTCATTTGTTTTGCGCAATTTAGATCCAAGGGTTAATAAAGCGTTTTTCTGCTGTTGTAGTCAGTAAAAGAAATGGTGTTTTTCAACGCATAAGAAGAAATTTTGCCTGTAGCATAATTCATATCCGAAGGTTAATTAAGCCTGTTTGCGCTTTTCTATTCAGTAAAATACACCGAGTTTTTAAACGGCACATACAAGTAAATTTTTCCTGGCAATTTGTGGAGCGCAATTTATATCCAAGGGTTACCCAAGCTTGTTATGGTTCATTTGGAGTCAAATACAGGGTGTGTATTTATCAATACAATATCTTCATTAAACAGAGTCCCGTACATTTTTGAACAACAGTATGTCAGACAGAGAGGTGGCAGGCTCTTCACATGCGAAATGGCAGTGGCACAAACATTCCTGGAGCAGGCACATGTCGGGAGCACAGTAAAGGGAAGTCGCAGCAGGGGTGACCGGTGAGTCCAGAACTGCCGGTGTCATGTAGCGGCTGTGTGTTGTTCAGCAACCCAAGGGTTCTTGATTGGTTGAGTAGGTCATCAACTTCATCCTAGTTGACATCTGACAACCCTAACCAACAGTCGGTGCGTTTGTGAGATACAACTCTTAGTTGGCATGGCCCGGGAACAGGTCAGCACCCCTAACCTGCCCTCAACCCGCCTCTGTCCCGTTCAGGTCCCTCAGCCAGAGAACTAGTATGTGGTCTGGGCTCAGCACTACTATACAGCAAGGACGAACAATATGAGGACAGTCAGCAGCTAATTGGCAACGAAGAGGTGGGGCAGACATCCCCTGCTTCTTGCAGTATTGATGTGGAGAGTGGCATGGGAGGTTTTTTTGGCGAGCGGTCAGCCTCTGCATACCAAGACCGTTGAGGATGACAGCAGTGACGATCAAACACTCATGAAGTATAAACAGGGTGGTTTGAATCCAGTTTCTGTGTTACACCAGTTTGTTCAAATGCCGCGAATGGAACTGGAACTGAAGGAGACCATACCCACAGGGAATGTTTTAGGTGCTTATTTTGCATTCTGTGCCATGTTGATAGAATTCAGTACACAACTGGAATGGGACAAAAACAAAAAAGAAGCAAAAGCAAATGCTGCAAAACGGGGTTGTATGAACTTCTTCAGTATGAAGAATGTGAATCGTATGTCCAACTTACAGAAAGTAAAAACACCAGTCCTTCTGGAGGCCCTCCCCTGTTACCGATGGAACAAATTACATCCACACAGATTTCAAGTGGTTTAAGCAAGCAAGTTGATAAACGTTCATTTATTCATGAACAGATAACACAGGTGATAAAGGAAAAGTTTGATGGACTATTATCCAGGTGTCCAGATTTTGAAAGCTGTGGAAATCCTTTAGCTGCATTTGTAATGGAAAACGCTCCATATTAGAGATGGGTGAATTTCTCAAAAATTCGATTCGACGACTTCGCCGAATTTTCCGACGAAAATTCTTGTCTGTCCGAATTATTTCGGGATGAATCGCGTTAAAAAACAGCTATTTCCCTCGTTACCCCAAGGAGAACCCGCTTGTCCACGGGAAATGTGGAACGACTGACTTTTGTCAAGATGAATCAGGCGTGGATTGGCCAGGATTCCCACACACCAATGCCTTAGGCGTCAGATTACATCAGCCATGACGCCTCACCAAAACTTTGAAAAATGACTCTGGGTTCAAACTACCTGCCTCAGCCACTATTCTTATGCCGCCACGCGCCTGATGCCACACATCTGCTGACAGTTTCTCCATCTGCCTACCACTATCTTTACCAGGGACTGGTATTGCCCCCCACCTCCACACTCTGTTATTGTACCACTCTATGACCTCATGCTGCTGCTACTGCTGCTGCTGCTGCTTCTGCTGTTGCTGGTGCTGTGACCTCCACACTGTGTCATTGTGCCACTCTCTGACCTCATGCTGCTGCTGATGCTGCTGCCGTGACCTCCACACTGTGTCATTGTGCCACTCTCTGACCTCATGCTGTTGCTCCTGCCGTCACCTCCACTCTCTGTCATTGTGCCACTCTGTGGCCATCTCCTGTTTTTGCCACCTCAAGAATTTGTCATTGTGCCACTGTCTGACCTCATGCTGCTGCTGTGGCTGCTGCGGTGACCTCAATACTCTGTCATTGTGCCACTCTGTGGCCTACTCCTGTTTTTGCCACCTCCAGAATGTCATTGTGCCACTGTCTGACCTCATGCTGCTGCTGTGGCTGCTGTCGTGACCTACACACTCTGTCATTGTGCCACTGTCTGACCTCATGCTGCTGCTGTGGCTGCTGCTGTGACCTCCACACTCTGTCATTGTGCCACTCTGTTGCCTACTCCTGTTCTTGTCACCTCCAGAATGTCATTGTGCCACTGCCAGTCCTCTTGCTGCTGCTGTGGCTGCTGCCGTGACCTCCACACTCTGTCATTGTGCCACTCTGTGGCCTACTCCTGTTTTTGCCACCTCCAGAATTTGTCATTGTGCCAGTCTCTGACCACATGCTGCTGCTGTTGCTGCTGCCATGACCTCCACACTGTCATTGTGCCACTATGTGGCCTACTCCTGTTTTTGCCACCTCCAGAATGTCATTGTGCCACTGTCTGATCTCATGCTGCTGCTGTGGCTGCTGCCGTGACCTCCACACTCTGTCATAGTGCCAATCTATGGCCTACTACTGTTTTTGCCACCTCCAGAATGTCATTGTGCCACTGTCTGACCTCATGCTGCTGCTGTGGCTGCTGCTGTGACCTCCACTTTCTGTCATTGTGCCACTATGTGGCCTACTACTGTTTTTGCCACCTCCAGAATGTCATTGTGCCACTGTCTGACCTCATGCTGCTGCTGTGGCTGCTGCCGTGACCTCCACACTCTGTCATTGTGCCACTCTATGACCTCATGCTGCTGCTACTGCTGCTGCTGCTGATGTTGCTGGTGCCGTGACCTCTACACTCTGTCATTGTGCCACTCTCTGACCTCATGCTGCTGCTGATGCTGCTGCCGTGACCTCCACACTGTGTCATTGTGCCACTCTCTGACCTCATGCTGTTGCTCCTGCCGTCATCTCCACTCTCTGTCATTGTGCCACTCTGTGGCCTTCTCCTGTTTTTGCCACCTCAAGAATTTGTCATTGTGCCACTGTCTGACCTCATGCTGCTGCTGTTGCTGCTGCTGTAACCTACACACTCTGTCATTGTGCCACTGTCGACCTCATGCTGCTGCTGTGGCTGTGCTGTGACCTCCACACTCTGTCATTGTGCCACTCGTTGCCTACTCCTGTTTTTGCCACCTCCAATGTCATTGTGCCACTGTCTGACCTCATGCTGCTGCTGTGGCTGCTGCCGTGACCTACACACTCTGTCATTGTGCCACTCTGTGGCCTACTCCTGTTTTTGCCACCTCTAGAATTTGTCATTGTGCCAGTCTCTGACCTCATGCTGCTGCTGTTGCTCCTGCCATGACCTCCACACTGTCATTGTGCCACTATGTGGCCTACTCCTGTTTTTGCCACCTCCAGAATGTCATTTTGCCACTGTCTGATCTCATGCTGCTGCTGTGGCTGCTGCCGTGACCTCCACACTCTGTTATAGTGCCAATCTATGGCCGACTCCTGTTTTTGCCACCTCCAGAATGTCATTGTGCCACTGTCTGACCTCATTCTGCTGCTGTGGCTGCTGCTGTGACCTCCACAGTCTGTCATTGTGCCACTCTGTGGCCTACTACTGTTTTTGCCACCTCCAGAATGTCATTGTGCCACTGTCTGACCTCATGCTGCTGCTGTGGCTGCTGCCGTGACCTCCACACTCTGTATTTGTGCCACTGTCTGACCTCATGCTGCTGCTGTGGCTGCTGCCGTGACCTACAAACTCTCATTGTGCCACTCTGTGGCCTACTCCTGTTTTTGCCACCTCTAGAATTTGTCATTGTGCCAGTCTCTGACCTCATGCTGCTGCTGTTGCTCCTGCCATGACCTCCACACTGTCAATTTGCCACTCTGTGGCCT
Organism: Phyllomedusa bahiana; assembly: GCA_025379985.1. Taxonomy (NCBI): domain Eukaryota; kingdom Metazoa; phylum Chordata; class Amphibia; order Anura; family Hylidae; genus Phyllomedusa; species Phyllomedusa bahiana. Next base: position 18,837 of record JAODAL010029346.1, read on the forward strand.
ACTCCTGTTTTTGCCACCTCCAGAATGTCATTGTGCCACTGTCTGACCTCATGCTGTTGCTCCTGCCGTCACCTCCACTCTCTGTCATTGTGCCACTCTGTGGCCTACTCCTGTTTTTGCCACCTCCAGAATGTCATTGTGCCACTCTCTGACCTCACGCTGCTGTGGCTGCTGCCATCACCTCCACACTGTGACACTCTGTGGCCTACTGATGTAGCCACCTGAGCCCTCAGCTTGTGTTTTTCCAGCTGGCGCTGCCATGACTTTATCAGGCTACATTCCCGCTTCAGTTTTTTGGTCAGTTTTGCCCCCGTAAATGCCCAGGGAATTTTAGAGTGAAGCGATTCTAAGAGTGGCGGCAGTCATATGCGTGTCATACTAAAACACAGCATTGTATGAAGACCAAACCAAGCTCCCTCTGCATATTTAAGCATGGCACAATGTTCTACAGCACCCTACAGGCTCTGTAAAGCCAGGAAATAGCTGTTTTTTAACGCGATTCATTGTGAAGTAATTAGGACCGAAACAAATTTTGTCGGAGAATTCGGCGAAATCGGCGAATCTAATTTTTTAGATATTCGCCCATCTCTACCCCTGACCAACTTAAATATTATATTTGTGATGCCTCACACACCAGCTGCTCGCTCTATAGAACACCACTGAACATGAAGTTGACTATGGAATAGATGGCTCTAAATATTCTTTCACTAATGTTGCTCCAGTATGTTCAGTTTACACAGGTTCAACCAAACTTGTGAGAAAATTTGAGTTTGTGATATCCCAAAAGCAAATTTTTCTTCTAGCCCTAACCTTAGACCTAACACTATCCCTAACACTTTCCCGAAACCAAACCTAGCTTAGGGTTAGGTTTTGGGTTTTTGTTGGCATTTACAGTTAGTTTATTGATTAACACCCTCAGTCTCTCCATGTTCCTGTTGCAGCTTAACTTCCGATTCAAAGTCAACTCATTGCTCCAGGTACAGTTCTCTTCCAATCGACATCACAGACAATAGCTTAGGGTTAGGTTTTGTGTAAATTTTTGGCAACTCTGGACAAAGTTTTATTTGGGCCAACCCAAATCAAACCCCTTGAATTTGTGACATATCTGACATTAACCTGAATCCTTAGGGCCATACTATCATGCACACTAATGCCATATAGAACAGCCCACGTAGTGGCAGGAAAATACTGTTTGTTAAAGATTTATCAAATTAGTGCAAGGGAAAAGTGGAGCAATGACAACCAGAACTCAACTCTGATTTATCAGGAGCGTTTTGGAAAATGAAAACAGCCAGGTGTCATAACTTTTCCTTAATTAATGCAGTTATGGATTTTCTAGTTTTATTTTTTGCCAGTTTTGATTAGAGCTCTCTCATTATGGTCATATAAAGCTTAGTGCAGCATCAACAGAACCAAGGAAAAAATCCAAACTTCCATATTGATTCTCAATATACCATATCAAGATTATCGCTTTCTTATACATGCCAACCCATGCCAAGTAATGATATAAAAAAGGGGAATTATAGGAATGGCACATGGGGCTTGTATACTGGGGCTTCAGCTAGTTTGGCAACCTACATCACCCACCCTCTTTGATGGACATCCAGTAATACTAACTATTTAAGAAGAGGCAGAGAAGTAACTGGAGGCCATGACTTAGTCTAGCATCCTTTTTTGTTGCCTAAGGCTGCGTCCCCACGGCAGTGGACAAATACTGGTCGGTTTACCCGGCCGGTATTTCTACGGTTTTGCGGCCGTCCCCACGGCTGCGGGGGGATGGCTTTTCTCCCCCCTCCTATTGAGGTGTTCATATTCCGTCCGGAAACCGGACCGAAGAATGAACATGCTCAAAGACTTTTGAGCGGCCCGCGGGCGGAAAAACCACCAGGCGGAAAACCCGTGCAGTGGGGACTGCTGCACGGATTTTCCATATAGCACAATTGTGCTCATTTTCGACCTGTTTTTAAGGCAGTCTGCAAAACCGCAAACCGGCTGAAAAACCGGCCGAAAACCCTTGTCGTGGGGACATGCCCTAATAGAGTTGCTGATGTTGTTGAATCCTTAACTGCAATAGATTTCATGGCTATGAAGCCACCTCTTCCATATATGGTGACAAATGGGGATCAGGTTGTGTCTGATTGGGACTGCTTAAAAGGGAAAGCTTGAAAACAATTGCACCATTGTGAATATTATTGTAGGTTCTTAATATGAGGTATCCAACATTAGTGCTTCAGAGGTGTGCGAACTGTGCCCCACGTGGCGTGTCAGCTGTCAATCCTGAAAAGGGCATCCCTGGTTTGAAATAAATTCAGGAACATTTATAGAACAGTATATTTACAACATCCTAAAACTCCAAAACTCCTCTTTTGCGTTTTTGTAGTATTCTTAACATCCTTCCATCAAGATTTATAACAGATTTAATGACATTGTAAGATACGTCTTATTTGACCAGAGAGATTGCAATCAAACCAGACGGTTTTCATTTATATCCTATTTACAAATGTTTCCTCTTTATATCTCTATGTGGAAAACAAAAAGTTCCTTTGTTATCCATCAGTGAGTATTTCATATTTGTGTACATAGGAGTACAGCTTTGAAACATAACAGGAATCAGTACTACGTTTATTTCATGCTTTGTTTAATATGTGTGTATGTCTGAGTGTTTGGCAAACTCAACCTTCCCTTTTATTTTACCAGCTTGGATCCAACAATAACAAGCCGTATTTATGTTTTCTACAATGCATGAAGTCATATAAAGTGCGTGAAAATGCTTTTAGAAAGGCTTTGTTTTGAAGAACATTTGATTTTTTTCTGAAGAAAGTGAATCATATGTATATGTAAGTGGAAAGCTAAATGGAAGACTTCAACTCAAACCTTAAAAGGAAGCCCCTCAGTTCTGCCTCCACGTGAGAAGGGTCGATTGCTTTGATCAATCCTTGTACAAGGGTTTCTGATGACACACCAATCACAGAACATTTTGCTGCTGTTATTCTTAGCAATTAAATGGAGTATTCTAAAACCGCTGAAAAAACGTCTGAAAAGAGGTCCCATAGACTTTAAAGGGGTTGTATCGTTTGAACTGTTCGGGCTCTTCAGCTAATTCTCTGAGATTGAATTTGAAATCCAGGGGCGTGTCTCTCCTCTCAGCAGGCGTGTCTCTCCTCCCAGTAGGCGTGTCTCTCCTCACTGAAGACCTGTGACTGTGCAGTGGAAGCAGAAGGGTGTCTGCAGAGAACAGCTATACAGCCCCTTGCAGTGAAAGCAGAAGGGTGTCTGCAGAGGACAGCTATACAGCCTCCTGCATGCTTGTCACCTGTCTGCAGGGGCTTCAGCCCCAGCTTGGCTATAAGCACTTATACAGTCAGCCTGAAGTGGGGTAAGACGTGTGAGGGGTGTACACTGCCCACTCCCCCCTCCCCCTTTTGTTTACCAGACAGGAGACTGTATGACTGTTTGGGATATGCAGTTATACACACAGCCTTAACTGATGAGAGGTGTGTGGTGTGTACACTGCCCCCCACACCCTTCCCTTCTGTTACCAGGCACAGAAAGGTTTATAAAAGGAGCAATGCACACTGCCCCCCACCCCTTCCCTCCCCCTGTTAACTGGCAGGAGACTCTGCAATACTGTGATATATGAAGGAACTGTGACTCAAACAGCCAGTAATTGCCCAGATCATTCACCCTAGAGCTGGGAGATGTGTATAGAGACAGCAGTCCTTGGTTTCACTATCGATTTTAACAGCTCAGAGGGGAGAAAACACAGAGTGTGCAGGCAGCCAATCACAGTACAGGGGCGTGGCCGGAGCATTTCCTGTCTGGGGGCATATCCCAACAGGCTGAATGAAATGTCAGCCAGCCAATCACAATGCATGGGGGGGTGTCCTAGGGCAGATCCCGGGCCCCGGGGGCGTGTCCCGACCAGCAGCAGCAGAAACAGAATACAGATTTACAGAAAAGCTCATATCTGCTAAACCAAGTGACTGAGGTAATGCAACCCAATTACAAAAGTGCTTATTTTTACTGTCTCCATAATCTAAGACATGATCTTTGTAGCGATACAACCCCTTTAATAGTAAAAACGTCCTGTTGTCTCCACAGAACTTTTTTCTACTCATTTTTGCTGCTGGTCATTTTTTGAAACAGGGTTGCAAAAAATGAGAGAGTAGGGCAAAAAATTTAGGATTGGAGTCGATATAAAGTGCCGGACATTTTTGGTGCATTTTTTGTAGGAATACAAAGCAAATCTAATGCTGTGCACTTCTACAAAAAAAAGTGCTAAAAAAGCACAAAAAATTTAAAATGCGCCAAAAAACGGACACTGTTTCAGAAGCTTTTGACATGCACTGGACAAAAAACTCAGTTTTATGAACGCTTTTAGAATTTGGTTTTCAGTGAGTATTTTGTCCAATGCCGTGTAGACCTAGCCTAAAAATTCTGGGGGATCTTCTCTTATAACTCTGTGCTGTGCTGTTCCTCTGTTATTTATTGTTTTAGAAATGTATTACTGATTATGTCATTTGGGTGTTACCATTTGAGGAGATGTTTCTGCAAATTCTGACATTGCCCAATCAGAGTTGACAGAGTCAGAGTGCAGGAACGCACCCCTTTCAAATGGGAATGGTTTCCAGAATCTATAGGGTAAAACTGGATCAAATTCCTTGCAGTTTATGGGAAATTTAGCCTTTAACAATTCACTCTGAAATAAACAGGCTGTTATTGTAATAGTAGAATGAGCTGGGTCCTCCATTGCAACAGACACTCTTTGCAGATAACTTGGCCTAATCAGGGTTCAGAATGGGAAACCCCTCCTATATTAACATAGATACAAAGGGTTGGCAAAGCCCCTCCCCACAACCACTAGTTTCATTGGCTAATATACTAATTAGGTGTAACATTTTTATGTGTAATGACATATTTATTGTATTTGAAAAAATGTCATGATCTAAACACAGTGGATTTAGTAAAGAAGCGGATATGTAAAAAAAAACTAATAAACATGGAGATGTAACAAAAATGAATACAGAGGAAAAGTTAAGGATGTGCTATGGGGAAGCGTGACAAGGTATATGTCTCAGGTTTATTACTAGCACAAGCTAGCAATAAAGTTTTAATAATAACAAGGGTAAACACTATTTTGGCAGTGGATTCTGGGGACACTGAATGATTTTTCGTACACTGAACCACAAATGCATGTTTGCAGAGCACTGTAAAGAGATCTGCAGAGGTGTAACTTGAAGTTCCTTAGCAAAATTATAAAATCTGTAGTAGGGCCCCACCTACCATGTGCCATTTGTAACACTAATATACCTTATGTGGCAGATGGATTTCCTTAGGCTCCAGGGCCTGGATGCAATTGTGTGAGATTTGTATATATTATTTTGTAGGAAAGGAGCATGTAACTTAATCTCCACCTGTGTGAAAGAAAACCTAAATTTGTCCCTGGACAGCTACCAGATTTCAGAATTCAGCAATAGAATAAGTTTCTATGGGCAACTGCTCTACTTTTTACTTGATATGGTTTTGAAAAACCTCCACCGTTGTACAATGTTGCTTTTTGTCAAAAGATATACAATTCATTTCAGTTTTTTACAGGACTTTGTTTCAGTGTACTTGACGTATTTTGGTGTGGAAACATACATTTCTACACCAGAATCTAGATGCTTTCTGTACTGAAATCCACGTGAAATCCACACAGGAAAGCAACCCATTATATTTAATGGAAATCCAGGCTGGAGCTTGCATGGCACACATTTTGCTGATGCGGATTTTGAAATGCTGCAGGAAATAAATGTTGCTTATTAAGCACGGATTCTATGTGGAATAAGGGGCATATAGTGTTGCTGAAATAGGGCCTTGTTTGGTAATGTTGAGCGATTGCGTTGGCTATCGAGATCGATCGATAGTCGATAGTCGGCCGCTATCGATAAGGTTTTTCGATAGTGAGCATCGATTATGCGCTAAAAATAAAAGATGACCATTAAAGTCATGGACAGCAACAACACCTTCATTATACACCCAAACAAGGCTGGAGAAGCTGAAATTATCAAACCACAACAGTCAAATGATATCGTGCTACAATCTTAGGCACACACTTAAGGTTATAAAAGTCACAGAAAAAAGGTCCAGACCCTTTACTAATCCCTGTCTTGTACACAGCCTGACCCTTAAACCTGCATCACCCACAAGATTAAAAAGTGCCGGGGAAAGGGCAGGTATGATTTGAACCATCAATTTACTTGAACCTGGACATTGAATAACCCTGTCCTGGAACCGCAGCATGAGCCCCAAACCTTCATGACCCCCACCATTTAAAAATGCCGGAAAAGGAGACTTTTCAACCACCATTTTAGTTACACTGGACATTGACTTATACCGTCCTGGCCACAGATGATCCCCAAACCTGCATGACCCCCACATTTAAAAAGTGCCCGGAAAAAGGAGTCTTTCAACCACCATTTGTTCACTGACATTGACTATACCTTTCCTGGGCCACAAGCATGAGCCCAAACCTGCATGACCCCCCACATTTAAAAATTTGCCGAAAAAGGAGTCCTTTCAACCACATTTAGTTGAACTGGACATTGTACAATACCTCCTGGGCCACAGGCATGACCCAGGCCGAGTTACAGTGGTGCGGTGAAAGCCCATGCTGGCCTTCCGTCATCTATTAACACGCAGGTTAAATGCCCTTGATGACGCAGCAATTAACAACTGTCGTGCAGAAGCCAGAGTGCGGTAAGCGGAAGTGTGAGTACTCCAGCCTTCCTCTGTACACAGTCTATACCTGGGTCTCGCTTGCCCTCCGTATGAGTGTGGGACCACGTTGAGCTTCACTTGGAAATACGGTGGATAACGCTCCTGTTACCCCATGTCCCTTTACTGGCATTCTTTTTCTCATTTACTCAACGTGCTGGAGGAAATGGTCTCTGTACATTGTTCTCTGTCCGATGCTCCATACTCCATGTTCCTCTAATAACCTACATCTGGTCAAGTTTTCCTGATACCTCCCTTGTACAAATCATAGAATTTTTATAAACAGCTATTATGTAACATGCAAGTTTTTTTAGTACTTAAATCTAGAAAACACATTTTTAAAATAGGATGATGAATCCACCAATTCTTTGTTTCTCTTTTTTTCATAGTAATAAATTGGTTGTCTCAATACAGGGGATTGATAGCTTTGTTAAAGAACTTGCAAAAACAATCATTTTTGGCAATATGTTCCCATTAACAGTGTCCTACCCTATTCCCTGATTCTGACAGCACCATCAGCCCTTGACCACTCATGACAATTGTGAAAGAACAAATGGTCTGTTAGAAGCACAACATTTTTTTATAAGTATGACCTGTAGTATAGCTGCAAGTCCACAGCAAAATTGCCCCAAAAATTTCAAAGCATGACCCTTGAGCCACTTGTGTCAATTGTTAAGAACAAATTCTGTTAGAAACAACAGTTTTAGAATAGGACCTGTAGTATAGCAGCATGTCACGTCCAAAATGCCCCCAAAAATTCAAAGCATGACCCTTGACCACTTTGGTCAATTGTGAAGAACAAATGTCAGTTAGAAAACAACATTTTTAGAATAGACTGTATATAGCTGCAATGTCATAGCAAAATGGCCCCAAAAAAATCAAAGCATGACCCCTTGAGCCCACTTTGTCAATGTGAAGAAAAAGTCTTTAGAAACAACATTTTTTATAAAATACCTGTATTATTGCTGCATTTCAAAGCAGCCTTACCCAAAAAATGTATAAAAATGACTTTTCAGCCACTGATAAAAATTGTGAGGGAGAAATGCCAACTTAGAAGGCCACATTTACTGTTAGCAAAGGACCATGTATTATTGCGTATCCACAGCTACATGAGCCCAAAAAATTATAAATATGACCTTCTCAGCCACTAATTAAAAATGGTTGAGGAGAAATGCCACTTAGTAGTATCACATTTCTGTTCCAAAGGATCATGATTATTGCTGTATCTCACAGCAACATTGACCTCAAAACCATGACGAATGCGAAAACTTCTTAAGATAAAAGTGAGTAAATGTGAATACGTGTTGTCATGAAACCTGCTGTCTTTTACAGTCTTCCTCACAGCAAACAGCAAAATGAACTGTTGGGAAAAGAGAATAAAAATTGCAGTAAGAAAATGATCAATTTTAAAAAAAAGTTTTCCAAGAGGACCATTTCTGTTTGAAAGGAATGTGAAGTAGACTGGCAACTAATCGGTGACCTCTCAATTGGGCCACAACATCATCAGAGATCCATGCCTGATTCATCTGAAGAAAGTCAAACGATCACATAATCAGTGGAAAGTCGTAAGCGTTATAGTCAGATAATGACTCCTACCATCTGTTCAGAGGACCGCTCAGATATGACGCAGAGCTGCTGGGCCAGACAACACCCTCTATGGGCTTGACGAGCCAGCTCGGGCCAATCGACCATTTTGGAATACCCAGAATCTATTGGTCCCCGAACACATGCAAAAAAAAACAATCGGTGGTGTGAACTCATCTAGTCGTGCACCCATGATCCTTAAGCCTGATCTCTGTGTGTTGGATGTGTGCCCTGCATTGCATGCGTTGTGAGGTGGTTAAAACAAAGATTGCCAGAGGGACACCCATTAGCCTTCTGCCACCTTGCCTGCTGCAGCCGCTACGCCTACTTTTGCACTCTACTGCTGTCCCGTCGCTGATGTTTGTTCCACCGTGACATTTGGGGAACGTGAAGCAGATACGCAGCAGATGTCACCAGTTTGATCAATCATTAAGTTCCTCCATTTCTGCAGTTTTTACTCTCTATTTAGGTGGGTGGAAGGAAGTGCGGATTTTTTGTTTGTACCGGGATCCATGATGGTGCCACCCAGTAAGTGTTTTCATTTGATGGCCTTAATGCGAGGATCATGTTGTGAGGAACTGGAGCAACCAATCACTCATTGGGGTGAGAGATTGAGGCCTTGATTATCCAAGCCTCTGGGTCGATGGGCACTAGCAAACTGATCTTCCCTCATCTTCCTCCTCCTCCTCGAAATTCGCGCCAACCTCTTTCCAAGGCAGGGACGTCGTTAAACATCAGTGTCTAGGAATACCTCCTCCTCCGGCCTCCTCCTCCTCCTCCTTTGCTCCGGCCAGCATCAACAAGCCCTGACTTGCCTTGAGGTGATGCACCCTTAGAGCTGATGCGCCACCTTGCACTAGCTCTGGGACCCCAACTAAAAAAACTGGGAAGAAGACCACTGCCTAAATGAAGCCGATGAATTGTGGAACCGTCGGCCTTGTGGATTTTTGACGGATAGAAAGGCTCCGTGTCCGCCGCATCTTGTCCCGTCTCCTCCTCCCGTCGCTGGCGGATCCCTGTTTTTTCAGAGTGGTACCAACGATCGTTCCCAGAAGGCAAAAGATCACCACAATGCTCATGCCTGACAGATGGCATTGTCCTCACTGACCATTTTTGGTGTCTACCTTCAAAACTGGCAAGGTGGTGCAGATCTCTTTCACCTGCCTCCACTCTCGGTGGTCTCAACACCCCAGTTCCGCACCGCTGCTTGTCAGGCCATGTGTCACTTCCGTACTGCGTAATTGGCATTGCCGCTGCTGCCACAATTCGCTGGAGCATGTGGAGGTGTAATTCCAGCGTGTTTTTGCCGTGCCAACGACAACAATGAGACGGTTGACGGGAGGCCGAGCATACGCTGCAACGCATCCAGGCGGGACAAGCAGGGGTGCGAACGCGTAAGTGCGAACTCAGACCTCGAGCCTTTCAGTTCAGCAGCCGCAAGTCCAGACCCGGGTAGCTCTTTAGAAATTTCAGGACGACAAGGTTCATGACATGTGCCAGCAAGGGATGTGCTCCAGCCTACCGATCTTAATGGCGGCCAGCAGATTTCGCCCGATTATCGCACACCACTTTGCCTGGGCACAAGGTTCTTGTCACCCAGCCATTGCTCGGGTCGTCGTTGCATAGAGCCGTCCACCAGCTCCTGACCTGTGTGTGGATGGTCTGCAAGGTCAGATTAATTTCAACACGGCCTGGTGTCTCTGGGCACGTGATGCCACCAGAGGACCTTGGGGGAAAGACTCCTGCACCATCCCTGCCGTTTTGAAGATCCTGCGCCGAGCCTGAGGACCCCGTCACCCCCAGAGACATCCACCCAGCTTTCACCCAGTGGAGCTGTCACAGGGATATATACTGCACTTGGCCGTGCTTATCTAGTCCATGTGTCGGTGGTGTAGATGGACATTTCCGTACACAGATGTCAGACACCCCCCACGCGCTTGAAAAATTTTAGATGACTATGTGGCTGGCCAGTCAGGGACAACTTTTCTGGTGGCAAAGAAATGCCTGCTCGGCATCTGGTATGGTGGGCAGGCGAGGGCCATGACGTGGCGAACCCATCTGTGTCCACAGACGGAAAGGTAACATTCAAGGCCAAAAGCCTGGCAATGCCGACATTACAGGCTTTGGCTTTGGATGGGTTTGGGTTAAATTTTCTTCTGCTCCAAACCTTGGAAGACGAAAGGCTGGCTGCTAGACTGGCCGCTGTACTGCATTCAGGTCGTCAAACGTGGCCGAAGGAGCAGGGGTAGGATGGTCTCTTGTGGTGCTGGTTTTACCGGGCGATGGTGGAGCTGAAGCGAGGCTGATCCCTGAGCATGACTCTGAAGACATGGGCAGCCTGAGGAACGCTTGGTGGTGGCGGAGGAGGAGGAGGCGGATACTAGAGGGTGAGACAGTGGTTTGAGCCCGGCGTCGGTCTGCCCTTTTTTGGCCAATGTCTCTCTCCCTCCATTACACCTCATGCATTCCCGCTGCATGTGACTAGACATGATGGTGGTGGTTAACCACTTAAGGGTCTTGCTCTATTTATGCGTTTAGGCAAAGGCGGCAATATGAACATCCGCTGGGTTGAATCAGAGGCTTGCTCAAAGAAGGCCCAGGCTTGATAGTCCTGGACCATTTTTGGACGCGATAAGCGTGGAGTGGGGTTTGCTCTGACCGTGGCTGGCGGAATCCATATCAGCGGACTTCCTGCGACCGCCCTCTCCCATTTTGTGGCTGGACCCGTATTGACACTACCCCATCGTTTTCCTCCTCGTCACTGATGAAAGCGCTCGCAAGCAAATTCTGCGGAAAAGACCACGATGGATCCGCAATGTCTCATCATCACACCATCAACACAGGTGACTTGGTCCGTCCTGACTTTCTTGCAACCAGAAGCCTGCGGGCAACAAGCAAGGGCACTGCAAGGTGTTTGCCGACCGCCCGGGATTTTTTGCTGATTGGACCGCTTCCCGCACCTCCTCTGATGGCATCAGTAACTGGGCGTCAGAGCAGACTAAAATCACCTCTTGGATCTTTTAACATGACTTCTGACCCCAACCGCATTGTCATGCAAAGAGGTCTTCAGACAATGGATTATCCCACAGTGGTGGGTAACACGAGTTTGACATTTGGGGCTGCTTAGACGTTGACGGATGCTGATGATGCTGATGACGACATATGTGGCCGTGTGGACTGCGAGGACGATGAGGTAAACTGCTAGTATTCAGGTTGCATTAACCACTGAAGGACAGATTGGCGACGATGTATCGTTACTTAATCACAGGGCCCTGACCCAGCGATGACAAGGCCTGACGGTCCGCAAACTGACCGATCCGCTGGCATGCGTGTGTCCCAGCAACTGGAAGGAGCACCTTTCTCTCGTACCTCTACTCCAATGTGCTACCCCCCTCTTTGCTCGGCTTACCACCTGCATTTCGCTCCCATGTTCAGAAATAGATAAAATATTGAGAAGGTAGGAAAATTTTTGGAAATCTCCTTAATTAAAAGACGGCAAATCACAGCTATCTCAAATCCCACTAATCAAAACAAAATTGCTGATTCAAATTTTAACTGCAAGGTGTCTATCCAACAAATCTGGACTGGGGCAAAAAGTGCAAAAAACACGTATCTGTTAGTTTTTGGTAATAAATAAACGGTATTTTTTGCACCTTGTCAATCACCTATAGGTGAATTTAGAATTGCTGTTTTTAAGATTAATGTAGATGCTGCGTCAGATGAACATGCAGGTGCGCAAAATCCAAAAACACGTAACTGTTATGTTTTGATATAATAAAAGGTATTTTTGCACCTTTCATTCAACCTGTGGTGAATATAGAATTGCTGTTTTAAGATTTACGTAGATGCTGGTCAATGAACATGCTGGGTGCGCAAAAGTCAAAAAACACGTACTGTTATGTTTTGATATAATAAACGGTATTTTGAACCTTTCAAATTCAACCTGACGTGAATATAGAATTGCTGTTTTAAGATTTACGTAATGCTGCGCAATGAACCAGTGCTGGTGCGCAAAGTCAAAAAACAACGTAACTGTTATGTTTTTGATATAATAAACGGTATTTTTGACCTTTCAATTTCACCTTGGTGAATATAGAATTGCTGTTTTAAGATTTAACGTAGATCTTGCGTCAATGAAACAGTGCTAGGGGTGCGCAAAAAAGTCCAAAAAAACGAAACTGGGTGATGTGTTGAAAAATAACTGTATTTTTGCACCTTTCAATACACTCTGGTGATATAGAATTGCTGTTTTAGATTTACGTAGATGCTGCTCAATGAACATGCGGGTGTGCAAAAGTCAAAAAACCGTAACTGTTTATGTTTTGATATAATAAACGTATTTTTTGCACCAGTTCAATTCACCTGTGGTGAATATAGAATTGCTGTTTTAATATTTAGTAGATTCTAGCGTCAATGTACATTGTTGGGTGCGCAAAATTCAAAAAAACACGTAACTGTTATGTTTTCGTACAGATACACGGTATTTTTGGCACAAACAACCTGTGCTGACTACAAAGATTTGCTGGATTGTAATTTAAGTGTCAAGGTGGATATTCAACATTCACAGGTTGTAATGGGTAAAATTGAACACCTATCTATAAAATGTTTATGCTGATAATAAAAGTGAGTATTTGCCGCTAACAAATAGACCTCATTACTAGAAATGATGTTTAATACCAATATGAATTTCACAGGCAGCCCAATATCCAGGAAATATTTCAATAGCAACTGTTAATAATAAAGATATTCACTACAATGTCTACACAAAAGTTCTTGGTGAACTTTATCCAGTGTTCCATATAGATAGAGCTTGTCCTATGTTCGCCCGCCCCGGGGTCCCCCCCCCCCCCCTCCACGCTTCCCCACCACCGTGTGAATTTACAGCGGTATATGCTGCTTTAAAATTTCTCCTAGCAAACTAACATAAAATGTCAAATCTCTAATCTAACTAAATTGGAAGGATCAACAGCTAAGTAGTATAGATTTCTCTGTGCAGAAATAGACTAATTTCTCTGAGCTGTTTGGCCACAGGCAGAGCGCATGTCCTATCCCTAGAAGTCACAGAGAGACACCTGATTCGTGAAACAGGAAACGCTGTTCTATGTAAAACGAGGTCCATGTGATTTTTTCCAGCAAACGCAACCATACACAAACATCCCAGGCATGACTCGCACACAATTCACCCTGCTCAATTCGTGTAATCTGATTTGCGGCCAGCCAAAATACAGAAAGCAACACGAAAAAGTGCAACGATCTGTAATAGATGATGCACAGATTTCAACCTTAATTATCGCATGATCTGGAAATTTCGATCACTAAAAAAACCTGGGCCGATTTCAATAACATTGTCGATAAAAATCGCTCAACACTATTGTTTGGTTCAAAACTGATTCAACCTAATCCTATCTTTAAGGGTATGTTCACATGGCTTAATTGCGGGGCGTACAGTATGCCCCACAATTACATGTGGTAATAGTATGCCCGGGAGTCGGGCTGATCGACGGGTACTCCCGCGACGCGGGGGGGCTGGGAGCCCGCCGGCGCCATTACAAGCATTACTCGCGCCGCGAATAAATGACATGTCAATTTTCTCCCTGCGCGTACAATACGATCGTATTGTATACGCGGGGAGAGGATGCTAATCCGATAGTTTTCTCAACTGAGAACTGTGGATTACTGTAATGATTGGGGTACACTCGCAATACGTGGCGAAATGCGCCCTAATATAAGCCATGTGAACCTACCCTAACACTTGGATGGGCATATGGAATTTGTAAGCCTTTAAAGCCAGTCAACTGCCCTTATCTAATCTTAAAACCAGTCATGGTTTTTTTGGCAAAACTCAATTTGACACAATCAAAAGTGCAACACTAGTGACATGTCACTTATTATGCACTGTTTCCACATGAAAGCACATTGGAAAACCCAAAAGCTTAAACTTTGTGCTTTGCTGTGTGAAAGAGTCTAAGTATCACAGCATGAGTATATGGTTTTTGATTTTCTATGCCTTACCTAGCTACATATTCATCAGAGTTTAGCCATCCTAAAGGAAATTTGCCATTTCCCCTTCCTTCTAAATAAAATAAACATCTTGTGTAATAGTATATGAGAAAATAATGCAAACTTCCCATCCATTACCTGTTAACAACTGTATAAAGAACACAGACTTTACGAGCTGCATCTGCCTTTCTCGATGATTTTATATTTTCCTTCTAGAGATCATTTTCCTCTATCCCTCTGTTCTCAATGTGCTTTCTATTGCTCTGTTTGGTTACAAAGCCACATGTTTGCTCATCAAAGCCTCCAAAAATGCAAGCTATCAAAGATCTCTCTGCACTGCTGTCATCATGCTCCAACCTGGGATGGTCCCTCTGTGAGTAACATGTGCAGCTGTGGAGCAGCTTCTGTGACCATCCAGCAGTCAGGATCCTATCTTCACACTTTTACTTTCAAAACCTCTAATGAAAATCATATGGGTAGAAGGGTATCCCTTCCCTTCTTGCTGCTGATTAAAGATACAAATGTCTTTGGGTTTTAGGAGAAACATATACAAGTTTTTTTCCCTCCGTCATGCTGACATCTTTGCAAAAGTGTGAGCAATATATGGCAGCCACAGCTGACATTTAGCTGCATGCCACTAAGAAATATGTCATACCGACTTATTCTCTAATTGCAACCATTTGGTGCAGGAGTTCTGCTTGCTTACACTGTAATTGTCATCTACATAAATAGAGGAATGCAGATGCGGATCTTGTTTTGAATCCATGTTCTAGCACACATGTAGAAATCAACAGCTGAGCAAAAAAAAAAAAAAAAGAAAAAAAAAGAGAAAAAAAAATGTTAAAAAAAAAAAAAAAGAGCAACGTTTTCCCGACAGCCTATACATTTTTCAACTTGGCTGATTATCTTCTGCGGTTGTTAGATAAACAGTCCCACAAATTACACTGTAACCACAGTACAGGATATCTTATGACAATGTGAAATTTTCCCTTAAAATAGTAAATATGAAATTAATTCATACAACAAAATAAAGCATGATTCCCACTGTAAAATCCACTTACGGTATGTCTAGAGCACAGACAAATGCTTGCGTGGCGAGTAATTTCAGCAAGCAGATACTGAATGAAGGCTTTATTGCAGAAATAAAATCGGAGTGGATAAGCAGGGAGACCCTTCACTTATTTATGAGCATGAAAGTGATGTAAGATGTAGCTGCTGATAAATAAACTGTTATAAGTTGTTTATATGGAGTTCAAGATGTTTGGTTTTCTGTGCTCATTAATATACAGTATTATGTAATTAAGTTAATATGAAGCCTTTGAGCTCAGGAAATATATATATATATATATATATATAAATAAATATAAATATATTATATATAAATATACATATTGTAAATATATGTTTTGTGTGTATATATCTATATATATAAATAAATATATACATATACTGTATATAATATATATTTATATAATTCTTTTCTATGGTTCCAACATATTTCACAACGTCGTACGAACTACAATGCTGTACAGCACTGCATAAACTGTTAACACCTCGATTGGTCCTTAAAGGGATGTTCAGAGAGTTGAAAAAGCTTGTATGTCTGTTAGGACATGATTAAAAATCAAACCTCCTGGACATTTCTGTTCAGTCACTGTGGCCATCCTGTTCATTCCATCTGTAGCTGTGAACATTCATCGCTCATGTGACAGATGCAGCCAATCATGCCGATAGATAAACAAGCTTTTTCAACTCTCAATACACCCCTTTATAATATTTCAAATCAACCTATCAGCAAGGTCGGGACGACCGGTACGCAAAAGTAGGCCACCGCCTAGGGCACCACTTTATCCAAGGCAGAAATTAGGTCTGGAGTGGGCTGCATTTTTCATAGGGGTGTGCACAATGTACTTTTTTGCCAGAATACCTTGTCCCAGTTCTGCCTGTCAGTATTTTATTGTGGGGGAGGAAATCGGAAGGAAATCGAGGAGTATGGGAGGAAATCGGAGTACCCAGTGGAAACCCAATCTGAGTTTATTTTCCTCCACATCCAGTATCTCACAAAAGTGAGTACACCCCTCACATTTTTGTAAATATTGTATTATATCTTTTCATGGACAACACTGAAGTTATGACACTTTTACACAATGTTAAGTAGTCAGGGTACAGCTTGAATAACAGTGTAAATTTGGTGTGCCTTAGAAAAAAAATCCGCACACAGCCATCAATGCCTAAACCGCTGGCAACAAAAGTGAGTACACCCCTAAATGAAAATAGACAACGTATGGTCAACTTGCCATTTGACCTCCCAGTGTCCTGTGACTTGTTAGTGTTATAAGTTCTCAGCCGGTGTGTTAAATTTGATGTTATCACTCCCAAACTCTTTCATACTAGAGTGTGAATGCATGTTTAACATGGCATCTCATGGCAAAGAACTGTCAGAGGCTCTAAAAAAAGAATTGTTGCTCTAAATAAGATGACCTAGGCTATAAGAAGATTGTCAACACCCTGAAACTGAGCTGCATACACTTTGCCAAGACCATACAGTGTTTAACAAGACAGTTCCACTTAGAACAGGCCTCGTCCATGGTCGACCAAGAAAATGAGTGCACATGTCAGCCATCATACCCAGAAATGTCTTTCAAAATAGATTTATGAGTGCATTGCAGCATTGCTGCAGAGGTTAAATTGTGGGTGTCACCTGCCAGTGCCTCAACCATATGCCTCCACTTTATCAAGATTGGTCCTGCATGGCTGACGTCCCAGAATAATGCCTCTTCTAAAGATAATGCAAAAGAAAGCCCACAAACAGTTTTCAGAAGACAAGCAGACTAAGAACATGGATTACTGGAGCCATCTCCTGTGGTCTGAATGAGACCTACAAATACACTCGTATTTGTTCAGATGGTGTCAAGAGCAATGTGCAGCAACCAGGTGATGGATACAAAGACAAGTGTGTCTAGCCTAACAAAAAGTCAAGTATGGCATTGGGAATTGTCAAGTGCTAGGCTGCAATGAGTGCTTCCACCTGTGGGGAGCTACAGTTCATTGAGGGAACCATGAATGTCAACATACTGAAGAACACTATGATCCCCTTCCTGCAGAAACTGGGCTGCAGTGCAGTGATAATGACCCCAAATACACCTCAAAGATGACTACTGCCTTGCTCAAGAAAATTAGAGTAAAGGTGCTGGACTGGCCAGGCATGTCTCCGAACCTAAACCTATTGAAGCATCTGTGGAGCATCTCAAAACAAAGTAGAGGACACAATGTCTCTAAAAATCCACCACTCCTTGATTTCATCATAGAGGAATGGAAGAGGATTCCAGTGATTCAACCATTTTAAAGCTTTAGTTAACTGCATCCCATAGAGATAAAGCCAGTGCTGGAAAATAATGGTGGCCACACAAAATATTGACACTTTGGGCACAATTTTCTTTTAGGGTTGTACTCACTTTTGTGAGTAGACATTGATGGCTGTGCATTGAGTTATTTTGAGGGCACAACAAATTTACACTATTATACAAGTTGTACACTGACAACTTTACTTTGTATCAGTGTCCATATCTTCAGTGTTGTACCATTAAAAGATATAAAACAGTGTTTACAAAAATGTGACGGGGGTACTCACTTTTGTGAGATACTGTTTACGATGGTTTCAAGCATAACAATTTTTAGAAAAGATGCTGCTTATTCCACCTTCTCACCACATTTTTTCTGGAGGAAAATACAGCAACCAGATTTTGGTATAAATCTATAAGGAGTTATGAAAGCACCACAGTATGTTTTTTTTTTTGTTTTTTTTTTTACTTTGGATTTGTTTTTGGGTCCATTATGTGAAGAAGCAAAATCAGAATAAAAATAACAAGCTAAGCAGATCGAAAAGTTGAAGAATACCTATTTAAAGGGGTTATCTCACTGTGCTGTTTCACACAGACACAGCCAGCTTTAGACTTTCACTTCCTAGTTAGGCTGTGGTGGTTCAATAGCAGTGATTCCTTTTACAGTGACATGAGTGCAGGAGGTTTATAATCTGTAGTGCACAAAGTTACAGAGCTTTAAGGGTTAAACCTTGTCATTAATTTAGGTAAACAAGTTCCTTTGCTAAAGATAAGACTCAGCAGTAAGTGACTCACCATTATCGGACGGCAACTTGGCGCAATCAGATAAGAGAGAACAGAGAGAGAGAGACGGTAACCAGGAAAAACTTGTGTACATTAGCAGTAGATAAAATATTCTTTATCACCTGAACACAGCAAAGTCAAAACAGCAATGTATTTGGTTATCGTCTTCATTTACCTGCCATACATGTTAAAAGGTTATCATTGTGGTGAGAAAACCCCTTTAAATGATGGACACCCATGGGATAGATTTGTTGCACACCGTCCATGTAGAAGTGTGGTTGGAAAATCCCCAAAGAATTATAGTATTAGCCACATGAATCTGATCTTTAAAATCTCATGCCCATGTGGCGGTAATTTTCCATCAGTGAAATTGACCTGTGATGCAATTTTTTAAATCCGCAACATGTCAATTTTGGATTTTGTGTGGCTTACTGTGGATTTTCCCCACTGACTTGAATTAAAGTCTACAGTAAAAAAAATCTACATTTAGGGACTGGCCATTATAAGAGCTAGAAAGTAGAAATGCAATACCTTGCTCTCTTCCATTCCCTCCCAGACTCCTTTTCAAACTCCAAGCTTCAGACACTGCCCTCATGCTAAGTGACTGCCTTTACTTCCCTCCCCTGTCAAAGAGAGGCCATTGTGCATGTCCTGCCACTGGAGATCTCTGTATATCTGGCTTATTAGGTGCCAGCTGACACTATGGGCGACATGTATGAAAAGTGTCGCACCTCGACAGTCCTACTTCTCAATAAGTTAGTGTAGCATTCCTCAGTATGTATGAAAGTGTCTCACAGCACTTTATAAATGTGTTCTGTTGTGAGACACATTTATGTATCAAACAGTAGAATGTCTGGACCGAAATTTGTCTCAGCCTCTCCATGATGAATTTGGTATGGATTAGCCCGACACTTTTGTGCCACATTCTGTCGAGCCACATTCATAAATGTGTCTATTTGTACGAATCTGGCACGACACGTCCCTGTAGAATTGGCACATGCAAAAATGTCAGGTGTGGTGCACATGACCTAGATTATGGTGTAGGACAGTTCATACCTTCATTCGGGCAGGTTCGGGTTTTTTGGCTCAAAGCATGAAAGAAAAGTGGCGCAGCCCTGTCCATACAACGTCATCCTATGTTACTAAGTTTTGTGTCTGACACCTGGATCAGGGCAGCAAGATGCAGTTCACCTGTTAAATCCTGGTGATGTTCAGATGCCCTGGTAATAAATGACCCGCCTTGTGCCTGTCACTAGGATATAATCAAATGTCAATATATACAAATCGAACACAATTAAATTAATAACATGTTTAAATTTTATTGAAACATATAGATTCAAATACACAAAATACAAATACATACAAATAACATAAAAAACAAGTGTCTAAAACACAGCAACATGAAAAAGGGCTAGGTCATGGAATCCACAAGGTATTACAGATGGCCGCGGTTATAATATGAACACAGCATGGAGTAGTGGCAGATTTATTGTGGATTTTACTGTTTATTTTTCTACATTGACTTCAATAGGTGAAGGCAAAATCCACAAAAAAAAGTTTATAAGCACATTTTAGTGCTCCCATTAAAGTCAATGTTAAAAAAATCCACGTTTAAATCCACAATAAATCCATGACAAAATCCTCTCCAAAATCCACAGCAGATTCATTCCATATTAATGTACCCTGATGGTATGTTCACATGGGACAGATCTGCTGTGGATATTGGAGCAGAGTTTGTAGCAGATTTTACAGTGGATTTTTCTACATTGACTTTAGTCACTCTGCAGATAAACCTTTTCTGAAGATTTTTAAGTCAATATAGAAAAATCTGCAGTAAAATCTGCAACAAACATTGCTCCACAGTACACAGCAGATTCACACCGTGTGAACATACCCTTAAGGTGATTGCACACAGGAGGGATTTGCTGTGGAAATTTTCCACTGTAAATCCACATGTAAATCTGAACATTAAAATTTGCAACAGATCATGCGGATTTTGGTGCAGATTTTAACCCTTTCAATTCAATGGGGTAAAGTCTGCAGTAATCTGTAACATAAACTGACCTGCTGCAAGTTTAAAAATCCACATTGCAGCTCAATTTCTTGTCTTACCCTTCACCCATGAGACATGGAAAATTTGGAACAAGCATATCCACAAAAGCTGGCACTGTGTAATTTCACAAACATCCAACAACTAGATTGTTTCAGAGGCTCAATTTATTATCGACAAAGTGAAATCCGCATGGTTTTATATTGGGGGAGTGAGTCGAAAATTTTCAGATCATGCGCTAATATCAAGAGTTTAAAATCTGTGCAATCATCTATTAAGATCGCGCCCATTTTCGGACGCTTCCTGTCCATTTATGGCGGCCGAGCAAATCAGATTACGAATAGAGCAGGTGAGAATGTGCTGTGCGACGTCATGACACTGTGGATGTTGTATGGGTTGCGATTGGCTGGAAAAATCACAGACCACGTTTAACGATAGAACAGCCTTCCTGTTTCATCCCTTAGGCTATAGTTCACACGGAGTTAATTGTGCTATGGGCGTATATTAACACCCCGCAATTACCCGAGTTGACCGAGGGGCGGGGCGAGCGGGGACTGAGCAGGGGCATCAGCCGTTTGAACATGCCTTTAGTGTCACACAGCGTCTCATAGAATAGGACTTAGCTCACTGCCTGTAGCCACACAGCTCAGCTAAAATTAGTCTGGGTAAATTCTGCACAGAGAAACCTCCTACAATTAGCTGTGATCCTTCCAATTGTAGGTTAGATTAGAGATTTGAATGATTCTTTTTGATAAGTAGTTATATGACTAGAGAATCTCTTAAAGCACATCATTAACCGCTGTATAATTCAGGCGGTGGGGGGAGGCAAGGGAGGGCCCCAAGGAGCGAACGACAGACAGCTTCTATCTATAAAAGAGAACACTGGATTAAATGTCACCAAGATCTTAGTAGTAGCACATTGCACTGCAATATCAATTATATTAAATTCAAACAGTTATGTCCTATTTGAAAAAGATTTCCTGATATTGGGCAGCCTGAACTTATATTGGATACACTCATTTCTAGTTAACTGCATGGCCTTTTATTTGATGAGCAAAAACTCCACGTTTATTTTTCAGTGATACATTTCAATAGGTGTACATTTTCAATTTTACCCATTCCACCTGTGTTGATATATCCACCTTGGCAGTTAAATTAGCAATACAAGCAATCTGTTAGCAGCACAGGTTGAGTATTGTTAGCCGAAAGATACCGTGTATCATACGAACACATAACAGATACGTGTTTTTATTGACTTTTAGCTCACCCAGCTTTGATCTTTGACAAAACATCCACTTAACAAATCTTAAAAACATCACATATCTATATGTCACCACAGGTGAAATGAAAGATGCAAAAATTACCGGGGGGGGTAATCATACGAAACATAACAGATACGTGGAGTTTCTTTTTGCTTTATGTGCACCCAGCTTTGTTCATTGACACAGCATCCACGAAAATCATAAAACAGTCAATTCTATAGTCACCATCATGTGAATGTGAAAGGTAGTAAAGAAATATCCGAGTAATTTACACTACAACAATGACAGATACTTTTATTTGACTTTTGCGCACATTAGAACTTTTTGCGCACCATTTGTGAACCGCAGCAATCCACGTAAAGTCGTTAAAACAGCATTCTAACAGTCACCACAGGTGATTGAAATGGTGCAAAAAACAATACAGTGTCTACTTATACAAAATACATAACATATACGTGTTTTTATGAGACATTTGCACACCCAGCTATTGTATTCATATACGCAGCAGTCCACGTAAATCTTAAACCAGCAATTCTAAAGTCACCCACAGGTGAATTTGTAAATGTGCAAAAAATTACCGGTGAATTTATACGAAAAACAAAACAGATAGTGTTTTTTTGACTTTTATGTGCGCACCCAGCTTTTGTATTCATTGACGCGAGCTCCACGTAAATCATAAAACAGTAAATTCTATAGTCACCACAGTGAAGTTGAAAGGTGGCAAAAATACGTGTATTATAACGAAAACATAACAGTGTAACGTGTATTTATAGGACTTTTGCAGCACCCAGCTTAGTTTCAATATGACGCCAGCATCCACGTAAATCTTAAAACAGCAATTCTATAGGCATCCACGCGGTTGAATTAAAAGTGTTGCAAAAAAATACCATAAGTTATACTTAAACATAAACAGTATCATGATTTTTGACTTTTGCACACCCCAGCTCGTTAGGGGGTGTGAGGGGGGGGTGGGGGGGGGTAGGGGGTGGGGGTGGGGGGGGGGGGGGGGGGGGGGTAGAGGGTGGGAGGGGTGTGGTATTGGGTGGGGGGGGGGGAGTTTCGAGCTTGTTCAATACGCAGCATCCACGTAAATCTTACAAACAGCAATTTCTAAAGTCACCATAGGTGAATTGAAAGGTGCAAAAAATACCGAGTATTAACGAAAACATAACAGATACGTGTTTTTTGACTTTTTGCGCACCCAGCTTAGGTTCATTGACCAGCATCCACGTAAATCTTAAAACAGCAATTCTAAGACACCACAGGTGAAGTTGAAAGGTGCAAAAAAACCGAGTGTATCTATTAAGAACATAACAGATACCGTTGTTTTTTTGACTTTTGCGACCCACTTTGAGTTCATTACACAGCATCCACAAAAACTTAAAACAGCAAAACTAATAGTCACGCACAGGTGAATTAAAGGTGCAAAAAATACAGAGTATAATACTAAAACATAACAGATACGTGGTTTTGACTTTTGCGCACCCAGCATTTGTTCATTATGATTGCAGCATCCACTAAATCTTAAAACATCAAACCTACAGTCACCACAGGTGAATTGAAAGGTGGCAAAAAAAAAACCGCGTGTATTATACTCAAACATAACAGATACGTGTATTTGGACTTTTGCGCACCGCAGCTTTTTCATTGTACGCAGCATCCACGTAAATCTTAAAACACAAATTCAATAGTCACAACAGGGAATTTAAAGTTGCAAAAAATCAGTTGTAAGTATACGAAACATAACAGATACGTGTTTTTGACTTTTGCACACCCAGCATTGTTCTTGACGCAGTCATCACTTAAATCTAAAAACAGCAATTCTATAGTCCACCACAGGTTGAAATTGAAAGGTGCAAAAAATACCGTGATTATACAAAACATAACAGAAAGTGTTTATTGACGTTTTTGCCCGCACCCAGCTTTGTTCATTGACGCAGCATCCACGTAAATCTTAAAACATCAATTCTAAATACAGCCACAAGTGATGAATTGAAAGGTGCCAAAAATACCGGAGTATTATACGCAAAACATACACATATACGTGTATTTTTTGTGACTTTAGCACACCCAGCTATTGTCATTATGACCAGCATCCACGTAAATCTTAAAACAGCAATTCGTAAAAGTACCCACCACAGTGTGAATTTGAGAAAGGTCGCACAAAATACCGTATATTATACGAAAACATAACAGATAAATGTTTTTTTGGAACTTTCGCACCCAGCTTTTTTCGATTGACGCAGCAGTCCACGTATATCATAAACAAGCAATTCTAGTAGTCATCCACAGGTTAATTGAAACGGATGCAAAAAACACTACCATTTATATACGAAAACATAACATATACATGGTTTTTTGTACTTTTGCGCAACCACTTTGTTCATTACGCAGACGCACTAAATCTTAAAAACATGCAATTCTATAGTCACCACAGGTGAATTGAGAAAGGTGAGTGGGTGCAAAAACATACCGTTATTTATACGAAAAACATAACAGAAACGTGTTGTATTTTTTGACTTTTGCACACACAGCATTGTTCAATGACGCAGCATCCACGTAAATCTAAAACAGCAATTCTATAGTACACCAAGGTGAAGTTGAAAGGTGCCAAAAAATACTGTGTATTATAAAACGAAGAACATACATTGAACGTGGTTTATTTGAGACTTCTTTGCGCACCCATTCTATGTTTCATTGACCGTGCAAGCATCCACGTAAATCTAAAAACAGCAATTCTAAAGTCACCACAGGTGAATTGAAAGGTGTCAAAAAAATACCGTGTATTATACCGAAACCATAACAGATACGAGTTTTTTGACTTTTGCGCACCCAGCTTTGTTCATTGACTCAGCATCCACGAGAAACTTAAAACAGCAATTCTATAGTCACCACAGTATGAAAATGAAAGGTTCAAAAAATACCTGTGTATTATACGAAAACATAACAGATACGTTTTATATGACTTTTGTGCGCACCCATCTATGTTTCATTGACGCAGCAACCACGTAAATCATAAAACCGCAATTCTATAGTCACCACAGGTGAATTGAAAGTGCAATAAAATACGTAGATATTATACGCAAACATAACAGATACGTGTTTTTGTCTTTTCGCACCCAGCTTTGTTCATTTTGACGCAGCATCGACGTAAATCTTAAAACATCAATTCTATAGTCACCACAGGAGCTATTGAAATGTGCAAAAAATACCGTGTATCATACTAAATCATAACAGAATACGTGTTTATTGACTATTCGAACCCAGCTTTGTTCATTGACACAGCATCCACGTAAATAATTAAAACAGCAATTCTATAGTCTCCACAGGGTGCATAGAAAGATGCAAACAAATACAGTGTATTATACGAAAACATAACAGATACGTGTTTTTTGACATTTGTGCACCCAGCATTTGAGTTCCAACTGACGCAGCATCCAAGTTACATCATAAATCAGCAATTCTAAAGTCGACCACAGGTGAATTGAAAGATGCAAAAAATACCGAGTGAATTATACGCAATACTAAAAACAGAATACTTTTTCTTTATATGATAGACTGTATTATGTCGCACCCATCTTTGTTCATTGACGCAGCATCCACAGTAAATCTTAAAACATCAATAGTCCTACAATAATCACCACAGTTGTCAATTGTAAAGTGATGCGTCAAAAAATACCAGTATTAAACGAAAACAAAACAGTATACTGTGTAGTTCTATGACTTTTATGCGCACCCATCTTTTTTCATTAGACGCAGCAAACCACTTAAATCTAAACGTAAATTTCTATAGTCACCACAGGTGAATTTGAAAGGTGCAAAAAATACCGTGGTATTATCGAAACATAACAATACGATGTTTTTTGCACTTTTTGCCCGAGTCCAGATTTGGTTGATAGATCACTTGCAGAGTAAATTAAGGAATCCAGCAATTTTTGTTTTTTTGATAAGGAAGTGCTTTGAGAATAGCTGGATATGCCGTCATCTAATAAGAGACTTTCCAAAACTATTCCATTACTTCTCAAATTATATTTCTGCACAGGGAGCGACCTGCAGGGGGTAAGCGCGCACAGAGGGGGGTGTAGCACATGGATGTAGAGGTACGAGAAGAAACGGCTCCTTCCAGTGCTGGCGACAACAGGCATGCCGAGCGACGTCAGATTGCAGGACCGGTCAGGCCTGTCATCGCTGGTCAGGGCCTTTTGAATCTAAGTAACGAACATCGACGCCAATCTTGTCCCTTCTTGTTAATAGCAAACCTGCAATCTAAGCGACTACCTCCTCGTACCTCCATCACGGCCACCAAATTCGTCATCAGCATCATCAGCATCCGTACCAACATAAAGCAGCCCAAATTGTCAACTCTTGTACCCACCACTGTGGATAAATCCTAGTCTGAAGACCTCTTTGATAGACAAAATGCTGGTTGTGAGTCAGAAGAATGTTAAAAGATCAAGAGTGATGATTTAGTCTGCTCTGACGCCCAGTACTTGATGCCATCAGAAGGAGGTGAAGGAAGCCGTTCAATCGCAAAAATCCCGAGGTCGGTCTGGCAACCGCCTTGCAGTGCCCCTTTCCTTGTAGTCCCTGCTAGGCATCTGGGATGCAGAGAGTCAGGACGACCAAGGTCAACCTGTGTTGATGATTGATGATATTGATGACGAAATTGCGGATCCATCTGTGGTCCTTTTCCACAGAATTATGCTTGCGCAGCGCATCATCAGTTGACCAGATGGGGTGGGAGGAATACGATGGTGTATGTCAATAACGGGTCCCGCACAAAAAATGGAGTAGGGCGGATCCCAGAAGTCCGCTGAAATGATTCCGCCATGCCACGGTCAGGCGCGCAAACCCGCTCCTCACTTATCGCCGTCAAAAAGGGCCAGGACCTATCAAGCCTGGGCCTTCTTTGAGCAAGCTTCTGTTCACCCACGATGTCTATGCCCCTTTGCGTAAACCAAAGTAGAGGCAAGAAACCCTTTAAATGGTTAAAACCCCCACCAAAAGTCAGTCACATGGCCGAATGCCTGAGTTTTAAATGGGGGAAACACTTGGCCCCAAAAAAACCAGACCGACCCGGGCCCCAACCACTGTCACACCCCTGTCTCCGCCTCCCCCCTCCACACCACCAACTTTTCCCCAGCTGCCCTGTCTCTCAGATCATGATCAGGGGTCGCCTCCCCTTCACCCCACCATCGCCCATACCCCACACCCCAGAGACCCAACCCCCCCCCCTTCTCCTTCCGCCAGTTTGACGACCTGCACGCCGTACATGGGCCCTCTACGCCAGCCCTTTTGTCTTCCAGGTTTGGGAGCAAAAAACACTTTAAAAACCCCAAAACCCTCCCAAAGCCAAAAGCCTGAATTCGGCTTGCCAGGCTTTGGCCTTGGGAAAATTTTCCTTCCTTCTGGGGGACACGATGGGCCCCTTTCCTGCCCCCAATACCAGATCCAAGCAGGGATTTTTTGCCAAAAAGCCTCCCCTGCCCTGGGCCCGCCACGTGTCCCTCAAAAATTTTAAAACGCGTTTTTCTGCTCTGGGGCCGGAAAAGCCCGACCACCGGGCACATGGACTATAAGCACGGGCCAAGCCCTATTTCCCCTGTGACAGCTCACTGGGAGCTGGGGGGATGTTCTGGGGGGGACGGTGGCTCTCAGGCTCGGCGCACGCTCTTCAAAACCCAGGGGATGGTGCGGGGCCCGGGGGGTTTACCCCCGAGAGTGGGGGCAGTGAAAGAGCTCTGCACACCTTTCCAGTTTTGAAGAAACCACCAAAAAGGTCAGAGCAGACGAGCCCTTGCAGCAAAGCATTGTGGGGGATCTTAGTTTTGGAACGATCGTTGGACACTCTGAAACATCAGTCCCGCAGCGACGGAGGAGGGGGAAAGGACACGATGCAACACGGGGGCCTTTCCTCCTCAAACCACAAATCCGACGTTTCTCAATTTTATCGTCTTTATTAGGGAGGGGTTTTAGGGGCCAGAGCTATGCAAGGCGCCCCCCCTCCCCCCAGGGGGCATAACTGAGGGAACAGGGCTGTTTTGAAGCTGGCCGGGGGGAAAACGGGGGGAGGAGAGGAGGAGGGGAGGAGGTATTTCCCCAGACACCGACGCCCCGCCTTGGGAAAAAGGGGCGTAATTTGAGGGAATGAGGGAAAAAGGGTTTGCTATTTCCCCTCAACCCCGAGGCTTGGGGAAATCAAGGGTCCACTCCACAGATGTTGGGGCTTCATTTTTTTCCAACAGATCCCGCATTAAGGCCACAAAAAACAACAAATACTGGGGGCCACCCTCGTGGATCCCCGAACAAACAAAACTCAGCACTTTCCTTCCACCCACCCAAAAGAGAGTAAAATGCGGGAAAGGGAGACCTTGCTGTTTGATCAACGGAGACATCTGTTCGTCTCTTCACTTTTTCAAATTCACGGGGGGAACAACCCCAGCGACGTGACAGCAAGATTGCCAAGTACCCGAGCGGCGGGGCAGCAGCAGGCAAGGGGGCAGAAGCCTAAGGGTACCCGGCAATCTTTTTAACCACCTCACCAACGAAAAGCAATGCAGGAAACACATCAACACCCAGAGACCAGCTTAAATCAGGTGAAAACGACATCCGTCCAACACCGAGTTTTTGTATGGTTCCAAACCCAAAACTTCTGGGAAATCCAAAAAGGACGAAGGGCCCGCCAAAAAGGGGTTTTGTCCGCCCACACCACGTCAATCTGAGGGGACCTTCGCACACCGGAGGTCTTTTTCAACAAAAGCATCCGGCTTTCCCACAGAAATGGATCGTTGATTTTCTCAAGATAAATCGGGGGCTGGTCCTGATATTTTGGCCCCCAATTCCAGGTCACCGATTGTTGCGTTACCACATTCCCTCCAAACAAAAGGGTCCTTTTGAAAAATTTAATTTTTAAAATGAAAAATTTTTTACTGCAATTTTTTTTCTCAATTTCCCAACATTCATTTTGCGGGTTTTTTGCTTGGGGAACAAAAAACCCCAAGGTTCAGAAAAAACCATATTCCCCCATTTACCACTTCATCTTTAGAATTTTTCACATTTCAAGGGTTTTGGGGTCTTTTTCCTCAAAATTTTTAACAGTGGCTGAAAGTCATTTTTTAAAATTTTTTGGGGGTCATGTTCTGTAGATACAGCAAAATCGGGGCCTTTGGAACAAAAATTTGGTTTCAACGGCACTTCTCCTTCACAATTTTTAACAGGGCTGAGAAGTCATATTTATAATTTTTTGGGGTCATGTTCTGTGAATAAAGCATAATCATGGCCCTTTTTGGGGAACAGAAAATAACATCTAAGGGGCATTTCCCCCACAATTTTTAACAGGGCTAAAAGTAAATTTTTAATAATTTTTTTGGGTCATTTCTGTGAGATACAGCAAAAATCATGTTTTTGGAACAAAAATGTGGCTTAAAATTTGGCATTTCCCCTTTCACAATTTTTTAACAGGCGAGAATCATTTTTTAGAATTTTTTGGGTCAGCTATTTTGAAATGCAGCAATCACGGGGTCCTATTCAAAAAAGTTTTTCAAAGACTTTTTTCTCACAATTTTGGTCAAAAGTGGTCTGGTCTGTTTTAAATTTTTTGGGGGCATTTTGCTTGCTGCAGCTATACTACAGGTCCTATTCAAAAAATTTGTTTCAACAGACTTTTGTTTTTCACAATTGCCCCAAATCTTGGGGTCATGCTTTGAATTTTTGGAGGAAATTTTGCTGTGACATCAGCTATCTACAGGTCCTATTCTAAAAAATTTTTTTTTTCTAACAGACATTTTTTTCTTCACAATGGTCAAAGGGCTCAAGGTAGGTGCGTCAGAAACGGAATGGGTAGGACACTGTTAATGGACCCCCATATTGAAAATGATTTTTGTTTTTGCAAAATCTTTAACATAGCACAATCCCGTATTGAGACAAACCTTTTAAAAACTTTTTAAAAAAGAAAACAAAGACATGTGGGATTATCCATTTTTAAAAATGTTTTTCTAGAAAATTAAATACAAAAAACTTGCATGTACAAAAAAAGCTGTTTAAAAAAAATTCCTCGAAATGTACAAAAGGTGCAGAAACTTGACCAGATTAGGTTATTTTAGGGAACATGGAGTATTTACACGGACGAGACAAGTACAGAGACCTTTTCCTCCAACACGTTGATTTAAAATGAAAAAAGAATGCCCCAAGAAAAAGGGCACCTGGGTGTCAGGGGCTTAACCAGCAGTAAAATTTTAATGAAGCTCAAATTTGGCCACACTCATTTTCGAAGGCAAGCCTCTACCCAGTATGCGTTTACTGAGGAAGGGGATTCTCACACTTCCCCCCCTCCCCACTATGCTTCAGCAGACAGTTTTTTAAATTGCTGTGTCATCAGGGGTTTTTAACCCCGCGGGTTTAAAAGATGACGACCACCTGGGTCCACCCGCACCCACGTAACTCCGCCCTGGGTTCATCTGTGGCCCAGGGCAGGTATACAAAGCCAGTGAAACAAAAAGGGGTTTTTAAAAGACTCCTTTTTTTCCGGCACTTTTAAATGTGGGGGTCATGCAGGTTTTGGGGCCATGTTGGGGTCAGGGGGATATAGTCAATTCCCG
This sequence comes from Phyllomedusa bahiana, assembly GCA_025379985.1. NCBI lineage: Eukaryota > Metazoa > Chordata > Amphibia > Anura > Hylidae > Phyllomedusa > Phyllomedusa bahiana. The sequence continues at coordinate 49,210 of JAODAL010029346.1, forward strand.
TGAAAAAAAAAATGGGGGTTGAAAGACTCCTTTTCCGCACTTTTAAAATGGGGTGTCATGCAGTTTGGGGCCATCTGTGGCCCAGACAGGTATATCAATGTCCAGTGAAACAAAATGGTGGTTAAAGACTCCTTTTCCGGGAAATTTTAAAAAATCGGGGTTATTTCAGGTTTGGGGGCCTGCGTGCCCAGGGCAGTAATCAAGTCCGTGAAAAAAAAATGGGGTTTTAAAGCTCCTTTTTCCGGCACTTTTTAAATGGGGGTTTTTGCAGGTTTGGGCTCATGCTGTGCACCAGACAGGTATATCAATGTCCAGTGAAACAAAAGGGGTTGAAAAACTCCTTTTTCCGGCACTTTTTTAAATCGGGGGGTTATGCATTTGGGGCTCTTTGTGTGGCCCCGGACAGGATAGTCAATTTTATTTTAAAATAAAATGTGGGTTTAAAGAATCATTTTTCCGGGACTTTTTAAATCTGGAGGGGAGCAGGTTTTGGGGGACAGCTTGGGCCCCTTACAGGGAAAATCCCAAAGTCCATGAAACAAAATGGGGTTAAAGACCCTTTTTCCGGGAATTTTTAAAAAGTGGGGGTCTGCAGGTTTTGGGGCCATGCTTTCCCAGGACGGGGATAGCCAAAGTCCATGGAAAAATAAAAATGGTGGGAAAGACTCCTTTTTTCCGGCACTTTTAAATCTGGGGGGTTATGCAGGTTTGGACTCATGCTGTGGCCGACAGGAAAAGTCAATGCCCTTTAAAAAAAAAATGGTGGTTAAAACTCCTTTTTCCGGGACTTTTTAAATGTGGGGGTCATGCAGGTTTTGGGGGTCTGCTGTGGCCCAGACAGGTATATCAAGTTTTAGTTCAACTAAAATGGTGGGTTTAAAGACTCCTTTTTTCCGGGACTTTTTTAAATGTGGGGGGCAGCAGGTTTGGGGCCATGCGTGGCCCCGGACAGGGAAGCAAAGTCCAGGGGAAAATAAAATGGTGTTGAAAGACTCCTTTTTTTCCGGCACTTTCTAAATGTGGGGGGCAAGCAGGTTTTTGGGGGCCTCATGCTGTGGCCCCGGACAGTTTTAGTCATGTCCAGTTCAACAAAAAGGGTTGAAAGACCCTTTTTCCGGCACTTTTTAAAGTGGGGGTCAGCAGGTTTGGGCCATCTGCGTTCCCCGACGGGATTTCAAAGTCCCGTTCAAATAAAATGATGGTTCATTTTCATACTGCCTTCTGGCACTTTTTAATTTGTGGTCAGCAGGTTTTGGGGCTCATGCTGGGCCCAGGGCAGGGATATCAATGTCCAGAAAAATAAAATGGTGGTTGAAAAAAACTCCTTTTTTCCCGGGCCTTTTTAAATGTGGGGGTCAGCAGGTTTGGGCTCATGCTGGCCCGACAGGGAAGTCAATTCCAGGAAAATAAAAAGGTGGGTTTAAAGACCCTTTTTCCGGGACTTTTTAAATGGGGGGTCATGCAGGTTTTGGGCTCAGCTGTGGGCCCAGGACAGGGATAGTCATGTCCAGTTCAACAAAATGGTGTTTTTAAAACCCTTTTTTCCGGGACTTTTTAAATGTGGGGCAGCAGGGGTTTTGGGGGGCAGCTGCTCCGGGCAGGAAAATTTAATGTCCAGTTCAAAATAAAATGATGGTTCATTTTTATACTGCCTTCGGCACTTTTTTAATTTGTGGGGGATGCGGTTTTAAGGTCCCCTGCTGTGGACAAGACAGGATATGAATGGTTTTTGACTTTTTTCTTGGCTTTTAAAAGCCAAGTGTTTTCCTAATTTGTACAGGGATCCATTTTTCCTTTGGCTGTTAAATTCCAGCTTTTCCAGCCCTGTTTTGGGTGTAAAAATGAAGGTGTTGTTTTCTCTCCCTAACTGAAAAGTCATCGAATACGACTACACAATCGAAAACCTTTTCGATGGGGGCCACTATCGCTATCGATCGGCGATAGCCAACAAAAGCCAAAAAACATCCACAACAAATCCATGCCAGTGTATTTCCCAAAAGGGTTTTTCCCCTCTAGTTGTTTCACAAACCTTCTCTCACAGGGCCCGCTTTTATCCAAAATTTTCTTTTAGGATATGTGGCCGCTCTACAGCAGTCCCCCCCCCCCCCCTCACATTTTTTCTCTCATATCCAAACTACCTGTTTTAAAAAGGGCATTGGTGATAAAAGGGGTTTTTAAAAACAAGGGGACAAGTCTATACAGCCTAAAGGGTTGACATTTTAAGTGAGAAAAAAAACAAGCACCTTTTTGGGTGATAAGAATCATCAGGAGTGATTCACCCTACTAGGGCTGCTTGATCAAGAGAGTTGGCTAACCTAGGGTACCTTTGTAAACGAGCAAAGATAAGAACTGCTCCAATTCGAAATGAAGCAAAATCGAACAATAATTATTTGGAATATCCCCTTTAAAATATCTTTGCCTAGATTTTAAAGCAATAAAAGAAAAACAATTTCCTTGAAAGGAAAAATTTTTAGATTCTAAAACAAGCTGCTTTCTTAACACAAAACTACGATGGAGCATTTTGACTCCTTTG
>JAODAL010029347.1:0-51739 GCA_025379985.1 Phyllomedusa bahiana
TTTTTTGAAGTATTGCTGTTTCCCCCCCATTACATACGATCCTTGTCCTGCAGGGGGGGCTCCTCACTCACTAGAGCCCCGGGGGTGTGTGCCCCTGTGGGAGCTCTGAAGCCATGGGACAGGGCAGGACCTGCCTGGGGAGATGGGGAGAGATCACAGCGGGGGGCGGAGCCCCACTCCCGCACACTGTGTTTAAGATTTCCTGCCTCTGGCGTGTGGCACGGCGCCCCCTCCCCCCTCCTCCCCCCCGTCATCCCGCTCGCTCCCCCCCCTCCCTGCCCCTAGCAACCATCCTGGCTGTGTGTCCAGAGCAGGGAAAACACAGCCCCCATAGAACGTCGCTGCTGCAGGCCCGCAGCCTGGACCCGGCGGTCTGGGGACTGGGGCAAGGCAGCTTTGTTCGGGGTTTGGGCCCCCGAATAAACCTGCCTAGCGACCCCCTGCTCGCGTGTCTTTTAAAAGGGTTTTCTCATGTAAAAAGTATATTTCAACAGGTGGGGGGGCGAAAAATTGTTTGTAGGCCCCTTGGTTACCATAAGAAAAGTGCATGGTTTAAGAGAATGGGCCTTTTTTTAAATTTTTTGAAAGTGAGGGAGCTCCGTCGGGTTAGCCCAGGTCCTCCCCCCCGGTGTATTCAGGAACGCGATCAAAGGGAGTAGCAGGGGAGAGGCTGTGTTGGGAGGGAGCAGGGAAGGGTGCAGGAGATGGTTCGCCAAGGTGCCCCCCCGGCCGTTTCGGGAAACCCATGGACGATTTGTGTGGACGGAAGTGAGCAGGTACATGTGAAACGGGGCTGAGAAAAAGGAAGGGTTTCCTGACAGCAATCAGTCGAGTGGATTTGGAGGGTTTGCTGCGTTCCGCAGAATCAGCGACGTTGGTGCGGGGTTTGCTGCTTCACTGCAGCAATCAGTCGGTTTTGGGGGTGAGGGTTTGTGGTTCATGACAGTGATAGGGGGTCCTGCAGAGAGAGAGAGTCTTGTGCAGTCCCATTAAACACAAAGATAAAGTGATTTGTTCTGAGTCTGTAGAGGTCAGAGGTGTAATAATTGCGGATATACACTGTGTGTGAGGAGAGAGAGAAAAAAAATCACCCCTCTTTCCCCGAGTCCTGAATGTCAAATTCCATTCTAGTTACAAAGTATTTAGAGAGAGCGAGAAATGTAGATGTACACTATGGACTTTTCACTTCCAATGATTCCTTAGTCTCCGACAGTTGAGACCCTCTCCGTTCCCCCCTCCCCCCGCTCGCACAGACTTAGTTCTCACATGTGTCTGCAGAGAGAGGATACTCCTTTCTGTGAGGAGAAACAAGACCCTCCATTTCACAAGCTCTGCTTAGCAACCAGTATAAACTGCTGCCAAATGGTGAAACGAGACAACCCCTTTAAGGACCACCCAGTCACCCGACTCAAGGTTGTGGCTACTCAGGTCACTGCTCAGATCTAGAATGGAATCAAAAACTTGTTTATGTCCTGCTTTAAGGTGTTTCTGTAGGGTCCGTACATATCCTGTCACAGTGCTAGGCTGTATCTGCAAAACCTGTGGTAAACATAGCCCTGTCTTGGGGCAAGTACCAAACAAGATCTCATAGGGACGCAGCTTAGTTTTCCTTTAGGTGTACAACAGACTCGAAACACAGCTAATGGCAAACAATCTGACCATGGCTTCCCTATTTCTTCCATTTAACCGTTCTACCTTTCCACTGTTCTGGAGATGGTAGAGAACGTGAAAGGCCTGTTCTATGCCTAAGGCACCTGTCACTTCCTTCATGACTGTGTATGTTCCTCTATCACTGTTTATTGTTTTTGGCAGCCCAAATTGAAAAACAAGTTCCTTAACCACCTTTTGGGCAGCTACTTTTGCTGTTGCTTTCGGTACTGGATAGGCTTCAGGCCAACTGGAAAAGAGATCTACGCCAACAAGGACATATTATTTGTACTCCTTGGAATGGACACAGCGGTCGAGGCATGTGTTCCTGGGGGACCTTTCCTAATTTATCTATTCTGTGTTATGCACATGTCATACAGGCTTGAGAATATCTGGCTGTGGCCGTACTGAAGCCACCTGATAGGGAAAATCTAAAATATAACTTTTATTGGAAACAATACAATTAAAATAAAGACCACATTAACATGTACAAAACAGCCCAAAACACCACAATAAAGAGAAAAAACAATTTCTCACCCTAGTGCACCCTACAATACTAAAATAACCCTAGCCTACTCTAACCACGGGATATTCACCCCAGTAGGGGCGTTCCCGTCTGGAACCTATCCTCCTACCACAAAAACCCTAAGATTCCCTCACAACACAATTGTCCCAACATGTTTCAATCCTCCCCGGATATTACCAAGATCTCCTCAGGGGACTATTTTAAGGGGAGAAGGGGGGTATGTTTAGAGCAAACATATGCACAAACGATAATAGGTAAAACAACACCTAGTATTCACTGAAGCTAAGAGCAACCCAATACTTGTCTACAAGCGAACACATAGCCATAGCGGTCTTAGACTGGTGGGTCAGTCCATGGGCTGCTTATTCCATCCTTGGGAAAAGGACCCAGGGGAGGCAGAGCTTATTGCCCACACTCCACGGGCCCCACCTCTCTTAATTGGTCCCTGTTTCTCCCACTCCGCCTTTTTAACCTTCTGAGCTTGGGATTGAAGGGCCTTAAGCACATTAGGGGTTATAGGGTCTATGGTGGACACGGCCTGTACATTCACAGCATCCTTAACCCTAAGCTTTATTGCAGCCTATTTTGCTGCTTCGTCTGCTCTAGCTTTTCCCCCTGCTTCGGGGCTGTCAGATATTGTATATGTCCTGACCTTAATTATTCCAAGCTCTGTAGGAAATAACAGGGCTTCCATTAAGTCTCTGACACATTCTGCATTCTTGAAGGGTTACTATTTGATGTTTCCCAGGTTCTCCACAACCATAATCATGGGCTATTCCAAATGCATACCGTGGGTCTGTACATATGTTTGCAGTCTTACCCTCGGCCGCTTTCCATGCCTCTGGTAGTGCCCTCAACTCCGCACATGCCAAATAAGGGGGCAGTAGTTCAACTTTATTACCTCATGATGCATCTCCAATATAATACCTGCCGTCTTCCTGGTACCTGGATCCTTCAACAAAAAAACTCAAAGTCTGGATTAGTGATTGCGAGGACCTTCACATGGGTAAATCCTGATGTTTCTTGTGCCATTAGGACCATACAAGCATGTTCTTCCTCATCTATGCCATCTATTTCCTCCCCATCCTTCCCCCTTTGGGTCTAGGTTCAAGGGTTAGAGAGTGGCAGGGTTCAAGGTTTTACACCGAGTGAGTAGAACATTTGGAGCATCAGTAATGCACACTGCAGGCGTAGCTAACATAGAGATACAGTGGGTACGGAAAGTATTCAGACACCTTTTAAATTTTTCACTCTTTCTTTCATTGCAGCCATTTGGTAAGATCAGAAAAGTACAATTTTTTGCTCATTAATGTACACACTGCCCCTCCCATCTTGAAAGGAAAAAAACAGAAATGTAGATATTTTTGCAAATTTATTAAACACAAGAAAAACTGAAATATCACATGGTCATAAGTATTCAGACCCTTTGCTCAGTATTGAGTAGAAGCACCTTTTGAGGTAGTACAGCCATGAGTCTTCTTGGGAATGCAACAAGTTTTTCACACCTGGATTTGGGGCTCCTCTCCCATTCTTCCTTGCAGATCCTTTCCAGTTCCCTCAGGTTATTATTATTATTATTATTTATTTTAAAGCACCATTGAGTTCCCGGGCGCTGTACATTCGAGGGGGTTACATAACATTACTAGCAAGAGTCAGTGATAAGGGATAATGACAATTGGGGAGACAGAGGGAAAAAGGACCAAACCCCCCGAGGGCTTACAACTACAAGGAGGGGGAAAGAGGACAGGAGGTGAGGGGCAGACATGTTGTGGGGAAGTAGTGACAAATTTTTTGAAGGTTATTTGGCAAGCCCGAAGAAATGGGTTTTCAGGTTGCTTTTGAAGCTGGGAAAATGGGGAGAGTTGATGTGGTTGGGGCAGTGAGTTCGAGTGTTGGGAAGGGTGAAGGTTGAATGGTGAAGTTTGGGGGAGCCATTTTCAAGTTCTCCCGAGATGCTCAATTTGGGGTTTTGGGCAGGGCCTTTGGCTGGGACAGGGCAAGAAAGGGCACAGAGTTGTTCTGAAGCCCCCTTTCCCTTTTTTATTTTAAAAATGTGTGCTTAGGGTCATTGTTTGTTGGAAGATGGGAAACCCTTTGGCCCAGTCTGGGTTCCCGGCCTTTTTGGAAGAGGGGGTTTTTTTCCCCGGGATATATCTGTTTAAATTTGGCCCCATTCATCTTTCCTTCAATTGCCCAAACCCGTCCCTCCTGTCCCTGCCCCGTGGGGGAAAAAACCCCATAGCATTTGCTGCCAATCACCATGTTTATGTTAGGATTGTTTTTGGGCAGGGTGAGCAGGGGCCCGGTTTTTCCCCCCGCTTACAATTAAAACCAAAAAGTTCCCAAACTTCGTTCTCACGAACAGAGGGAAACTTTTTTCTCTTTGTCGGGGTTTCCTTTTATGTGTAAACTGTCTGCGGCGTTTCCCTTTGTCCTTTTCCCCTGAGGAGAGGCCCGTAAAATCTGCCAAAAAGCCCCCCACTTTGGGGGAAGGCCCCGCCCGTGATTTTGTTGACTTTTTGGGGGAACTTTCTCCAAATTCCCCAGGGGATCTCCCGGGGCCAAACCTCATGATCTTGGGGGGTTTTTCTTTATTTTTTTCACCCAAGGGCCCCCTTCTCCCCCGATTTTCTTAGTTTGGCCCGGGGGCAAGGGTCGAGGAAGAGTTGTGGTCGGGCCCTTCTATTTTAAAAAAATTATGGAGGCCCCTTTTGCCTCTTTTTTAACCTTGAGTTTGCAAAAAATTTTTTTTGTAAATTGGCCAGATCTGTGCCCCCAATTCTGTCTCTTTAGCTTTTTGGGCAGTTTTATTAGAAACCCCAAAGATTCTTTTTGTGGGTCTACATGCACTGTGAGCTGTGAGGCCCCTTTTTTACGACAGGTGTGTTCCTTTTTAAATCAATCCAACAGTAGTTTAATAATTTAAAAACCCCCGCCTTTGGGCTCAATTTTGGTAGTTTTTTTATGGTATTTAAAACCTACAAACCCCTGAGGCTTTGTGTAGGAGTAAATCGTTTTACAGTGGCTACCCCGTATGGGATAAGGTGTTTCCCCTCGCCATTGGATCTAAAACCCAGAATAAAAATTTGCCCACTGGTTTTCTTTTTATGGAACCATGTGCAGTTTTAAGGACTGATTTTCCCTGGGCCGGCCATCTCAGTGCCAAATACCCCGTGAGAAGGGCCCTTTTCATAGTCATGTGGGACCCAGGGCAGGTTTCCGAGGGAAAAAAAAACCCAAAATTCAAAGTTTTTGGAAAAAGTTTTGTGCCCCCTTCTGCAGCCCCCAAAAAGGCCCGTGTAGCCAAACACTCAAAAACTGCATAAGCCCCCAAAAAGCCGATCATATTAAAAACTTTTTAAAAATTTAATCAAAAAACCCCGGAAAAAATCCTGGTACCTAGATTTTAGGAGTCAGGTCCTGTATGGAAAATTTTATTCGGGGGCTCCCTTTTTGGGGGCCTGGCCCCCAGCCCGGGCCCTTTTGCAAAAAACGGGATCTTGGTTTTTTTAGGCTTTACACCCTTTATTGCCCCAAAAAAAAAAAAAAAAAATAGAGATGGTGCAGGGCCTTTTCACATTTTCCCCCGTCACTGGTTTTGATTTAGTCATCCATTTATAATACTTTTTCCAAATTGCACCCGAAGAAAACGCAGCATGTGCCCGTCCGAAAAGCGTGTACCCTTTTTTTTTTTATTTTTTTTTATGCTTTATTTTTTTCTTAAATGGGATTAAAAAAACCAAAAATTTAAAAATTTAAAAACCCCAAAAAATTTTAAAAAACCCCTTTAATTTGGGAAATAATTTAAATTTAAAAACCCCAGCCGAAAAAAATTAGTTGTAATGTTAAAAATTAAAAATTTCCCCTTAAAAAACTCTTAAAAAATTTTTAATTTAAAATTTTAAAAGAAATTTAATTTTCCCCCTAAATTTTAGGGGGGAAGGGAATAAATTTTTTAAAAAATTACGCCTACCCGGAAAAAATTTTACTATTTACTGAAACTTTTTAAAGGGGCATTTTGGGCCCCGCTCCTTTTTTGTTTTTTTAAAATCCTAAAAGTTAAAATTTTTGGAACCCCCAAAGAGTTTTGTATTTTAAGGTGTTTTTTTTGTGTTTGATACCATTTTAAATTAGGAAAGTTTATTTGGGAAATTTTTAAACAGACTTTTTTAATTTAGTTAGGGGGTTTTAAAAAGAAAGGATTTTTTATAAATTTTTTCAAAAAATGGGGAAGTTTTTTAAAAGTGGCTTTTTAAAAAAAAAATTTTTCGGGGCCAGGAAAATTTTTTTGAGCGGGTTTTCCCCCCGGGTTTTTTAATTTGGCATTTTTTATTTTTGGGGGGGGTTTTTAAATTTAATTAAAATTAAAAAATTTTAATTTTTGGGGGGGTTTTTCGGGATTTTTAATTTTTGTCTTTTTAAGATTGTTATTTTCCCGGTAAAATGTCTACCCCGGATTTTTAGGTTGTCCGGTGGTTCCTTAATTTTTTTTAATGGGGGTAGGGGCAATTTGGTTAAACCCGTTTTTATTAAAAAAGATTGGAAAAGGGGATTTAATGGAACTCTTTTGTTAAACAGGGGTATTGTAACCCCCCCCCCCCCTTTTTTGGGGGGAATTTTTGAAAATGTGTTTTCCCGGGGGTTTTCCGACAACCCCCCTCCTTTTACAAGGGTAAAAAATAAAAATTATTCGGACCTTCCCTTAAATGCCTTTTTTTGCCAATAAAGGAAAAATGGGCCCATTTTTTTATTTTTTTTTTTTTTTTTTAATAATTTTTTTTTTTTTTTTTTTCTTTTTGGTTTTTTTTTTTTTTTTTTTTTTGTTTTTTTGGGGGCCCATTGGGACCGTACTTAAAAAAAGAAATTTTAAAATAGGAGGAGTTTAAGCCCTTTTGGGAATTTTACAAATTAAGAAAGGGGAAACATGTTTTAATAAAAGGTGGGTCCTTTTGTAAGCTATGAAATTAAAGGGTTAAGTTTTAAATTCTGGTCTTAGGGGTTTATTTCTTTATTGTTGAAGTTTTGGTTGGTATTAGTTTTGGTTTAAAATGGAAAAATAATCCTCCGGCCATTTCCCTTTATTTTTTGTTTGGTGGGGTTTTTCTTCCCCTTTGGGAATTTTACCCAAAAAAAAAGTTCCCCCTGGTTTTTTAAAATTTTGGGGGGTTTTTAAGGAAAAGGGGGGTTTTCCCTTTCGGAAAATAAAAAGGGCCATTTTAAATTTTTTTTGGGAAGGGTTTTCCCCTTTTTTCCCATTTTTTCACCTTCAACTTAAAAAAACTTTTATTATTTTTGGCCCTTTGCATATCCTCCTGCTTTGGAGCCCCCATAGGTCCCTATTATATACCTCCTCCAATACATTCCGATGAAAGAAAAGGGTTTTTATAAAACTGTCCGTAAAATAAAGGGGGATATCCATTTTTAAAAGCACTGAGGACAGAATCAAGTTGGTTTTGTTTAAGAAAATTTGGGAAAACATTTTCAGGCTAAGTGTTTAAAGGGATCTGCAAAAAAAACCCACAGAAAAATACATAAAAAAAAAGAGGCTAATTTAACCCTTTTCTTTTAACATGCCCCCGTCTCCAAAAAAAATTCGGAAAAAAAACCCTTTTAAATTATAGGGAAGATAAATTTTTCTAAATAGAAAAAAAATATTGGGGAAAGATATTTAACTTTAGGGAAAATACATTTAGTAGTGTCCCCAAAAAAAATGACCGCTCAAAAAAACTGGGGCCCCTTTTCTGGAAGATTTACAACCATTGGCTCTTCCCCCTGGCCCCCGCCCCTTTAGACCCGGCAAACAATTTTAAACCCATCTTTCTTAAACCCTCATTTGTAAAAAGCTCACCAACTGCACACACCATTCAGGACTAGACGGCTTTACATATAACAGGACAGACAAAAAAAGAATTAGCCAGACAAACAAAGAACTAACAACAAACTAACATAAAACTAACAACAAAACTAAGGGCCCTTCATACATTTCCAAACATATAACACCAAAAACTTCAGACTAAATAAAATGAAAAGAATAAAATAAAACAAAAAAAAACAAAATATCAATGATAAAAAAAACAAAATATCAATGCCACAAAAAAACAAAATATCAATGGCACACAAAAAACAAAATATCACATAAAAACGAAAAAAGGCAATGATCAAAATCAAAACATTCCCTAGACTTTAGGGTCTTTTACTTCAAATCATTATAAAAACATAAAATTAATAAAAATTCATCTCTTCATTCCTACAAGAAAACACAAGGTTAAACTGCTCTTCTCCACCTAAAAGAAACATTTTGGAAAAAAAAAAAACAACAAGTGACATTCCTGGTAATATAAAACTGGTCAAAACATAGAAATATTTCAAAACTTGAAAACTTTGTGCACAATCCCCAATTTATTTGCTGATATTAAATGAGCTCTTTAATCTGCCTTGTGGACTTATTTGTAACTTAAACCAAATTTAAGAGGATATCCTTTATAACGCATACACCAGATATAACTTACATTCTATATTTACAACAAAAACTACAAGCATACATGAATATATCCTGTATATATAAAATACCATCTATAGAACATCACCTGTGAAGACCGAAAAATATCAATTACACATAGATAATCTTTGTCCAAATAATGTCCAACAGTAACCACGAGTAAGAAAAAAAACAAAACACAAAAAGCGCACAATCGAGACTCATATCTGGAGCTGCCCCATTCCCCCTCCCCTCCCTTCTGAAATCACAGCTGCTGCTGTAGAAATACAGGTCACAGCAAGGGAGGTAAATAAGGAGGATTTTTTTCCCTTTTATCAGCTATTACACTGAATACTCATCTCACATGCCATTGTACCTTATATACAGGGGACATCTACCTTTCACTTATATAAAGACTTTCCATCATTTTGCTACTTCCAAACGTCAAACTTTAACCCCTTCCTGACGGACGGTCATAATAATATGGCTCTAATTTTTTTTCTTCCTTGCCTTCTGAAAGCCATAACTTTTTTATTTTTCTTACATAGACACATGAAGGGTTTTATTTTGCAGGACAAGATGGACTTTCTAATGATATTATTTATTTACCATAGAATATACTGGGGAATGGCAAAAAAAAAATCTAAGTGGGGGAAAATGTGAAAAAAAAAACCATACTTGCGCTATGTTTGCGGGAGTTTATTCTGCAGTAAAATTGTGTTTAATATGTATTATACAGGTTGATCCTCATCCGGCAATACAAAACAAGTAGGGTTTCCGTTATGTTTTGGTACCATAAAAAATTCCAAACATTTTCTATTTTTGAAATCTGCACCGCGGCGCCGTTTTGTGTGACAAATAACTTTTTTGTACTAAGGACATCACTGAGGCGGCATTTTTTGCGGGCTGAAGTGCACTTTTTATTGCTAGCAGTTTGTAATGCATGCGACTTTTTTGATCACTTTTATTCCAATTTTTATGGGAAGTGAAATGACCAAAAAACCCGCAATTTTGGCATTTAGAATTTTTTTTATTCTACGGTGTTCAGCGTACGGGATAAATGATGTTATATTTTTATAGAGCGGACTTTTTCGGATGCGGCGATACCAAATATGTGTAACTTTTTTATTACTTTATCTTTTTTATTTGTGATGTGATTTTATCTTTTTTATTTGTAAAATGGCGAAAGGGGGGGGATTTGAACTTTTAATACTTTTTTTTTTACCCTTTAAAACTTTATTTATTTATTTTACTTTAAAAATTGAGTTCCCCCTAGGGGCGCGAAACGTTTAAATTCAGCCTAATACATTGCATAGACATTGCATTTGGCTGTACCATGATGGGGGTTTCCCCACTACCTGCCGGGGGCTTGAACTGGGCCAAATCAAAATTTGGCCGCGGTACGCCTACACAAGGCTTCCCGCTGCCATGTCCAGCCATCGGATCGCCGCAGTTACGCAGTGGGGACTCAAATTGCAGTGAAGAACGGTGCGCGGCACCGTTTTTCATTCATTTAGACGCCGCGGCCATCTTAGCCGTGGCATCTAAGGGGTTAAACAGCCCCCCGTGCCTCCCGCGCTGTAACCACCGAGTGTTAGCTGCAATTAGCTGCTAACACCCGGAGGCTGTGATGCGGGATCGCGCTGCGATACCGTTTCAAAGCCGCTTACCGGCGCTATGACGTACTCATACGTCATAGGTCGGTAAGGGGTTAAACATTACAATTTTCCGATTGTTCTTCCTACTTCCCTGCTCTTTCTTCCACTATGATATTGCAGTTTTTCCATTTAGCGATAATGTTCCACTGCCCAATGAGTAACACATGACTCATTTCCAAATTTTCCTGCTCACTAGTTTCGGCACATTACCCCTATCTAAGAGTTATATTCTATAGTGTCATCAAACCCCTAGTTAATTACTCCTACCTCTCAGCCGTTCTGGTTCAATTAACTATAAATAAAAAAAAACTTGATTCATCCTACCTGAGAGAAATTTCAATAATTTCATCTGTTTGGTTCAATCAGAAGTGGCTGGAACAATATCACTCCCTCTTATCAATCAGTGCTCTCTACAATAGCCATTATATTTAAAGGGGTTGTCTCACTACAAGGATTGCTGCTTTTTATTTTTTAAAGATCTTGCAAAAACAAGTCCATTAACAGTGTCCTATCTATTCCTAGATATCCCCTTTGATGGGCTGCATCAGTCCTCATTGCTATAGCTACAGACCTTTTGACCATCCCGATGGCTGCCAGCACTGGTCGCTATAACTACAACCTTTTTGATCTTCCCCGATAGGGTGCTAGCGCTGGTTGTATGCTAAGACCCGCAGCCCTAGAAACGTAAACACGCCCCTGAATTCAAAATGAAACCAAGAAAACAGGATTGAGGTGAGATGAATCAATGTAGTGAGACAAAACCCTTTAATATAAAGAGCAGTACAAAATAAATCAAAGTCTCTGTGCTGTCAATATCTGTTCTGACCTACTCATTCCTGGAGACATTCACTTATCCTCCCTCAGGAATTTCCTTTCTTCACACACACTGCAGCCAACTCAGGACACTGTTCTTCCACTCTCACTTCTGCAGCATTGCGACCTATCACCTTTCTTGAAAAGCAAAGCTAACACAAATTCAGACCATTCCCTCCACACAAAAGGGTGTTATACTCACCAACACATATAAAATCTGGAAAAAATTTAAAAGACCATGCAAAAATTTTTTTTTTCTCTGTTTTTTTTTTCCATGGTAAATTTTTGGAGAAAATTTAAATTGTTATTTTTTTATAAAAATACTGACAACATGTCTCAAAAAAAATTTTTGTATTTATGTGCAGTAAATGAGAAATCTTCAAAATAATAAAAAAAGAAGCAGCAGCAGAGCTGTAAGACCTCAAATAATGCAAAGAAAACCAGTTCATATTTACTTATAAACAATAAGACTAATGTTTTAAGTCAGGAAGAGTTCAGAAATCAATATTTGGTGGAATAAAGATTATTTTTTTCATTAAAATTTCCCTTTTGGCCTATTCCTAGCATTGTTTTGCCATCCAGCTTGTCCTATTGCAAGAGGATTGTGAAGACCACAGCAGTGTTTTTTATACTTTCCTTCATGAAATAAAAATTTGGTTAGGTGATCACCGAATCAGAAGCACATTAAATAGATGAGGTGGACTTTGGTTGGAATTCAACTGACACTGGAATGGAATGGCCGTCAGACATGTAGAGATGCTGATTTTTAGAAAACTGTGCAATGGTCACTTAATTTTTTCCAGAGCTGTACATATATATGAATATAAAACCACAATCACATCTTCTCATATACAGGCTGTCCTTGACTTACACTGTTCAGACTTAAATCTGTCCCTTAGTTACAAATGGAGACATGCTGGGAATTGTAGTTGCATGTTCCACATCAGATTGTAGCTGTGGAACAACAAGTTCCAGCATGCTACAGCAGCACATGAGGTGAAATCTTCATAATAGCTGCACAGACATCAAAACAAATGTAAAAACCCTTTCCCTGCACTCTCCAAAACTAAATTAAACAAACCTTTTCTGCTGGAGTTACATTTAATAAATATACCTGTTCTGACTTACATACAAATTCAACTTAAGAACAAAACTACAGTCCCTATCTCGTTTGTAACCTGGGGACTGCCTTTATTTATCAAGTTTATTGAACCAGACTTACTATAATACCGAAAAAGCCAGGACAGACAGAATGGGGCAGATTTATCAAGGCAGTTGCGCCAGAATTCTGGCTCAATTTGTGCCCAAAACCAGCTTTTCGCCACATTTACTATGTGTTTTAGACAGTTTCAGGCGCATCTGCGCCTTGTCCGACAAAGGGGTGGGGCTTCATAAAAGGTGTGTTGTTTCACGGGAAGGGGCGTGGCTAAACATGTGCCAGAATCTGCGACCAAGTTCTGGCGTAAAAGTTAGACAACTTAAAGATGGTACAAACTTAGGGCGACATGTCCGAAAAGGGGGCGTATCTATGCCAGTTTTTAAGGTGCATTAAGTCAGGGGTAAAGTGCGTTTTAAAGCCCCAATACTTTCAAAAAATTTGGAAACGGGTATCCCTTGCATAGATACTTAATTTTGCCAAAAATAGAACATCGTATAAACAAAAGGGGGCTTTGCTAAAAAAAGGGGGGTTTTTGGGTATAAAAAAAAGAGGGCATCGTTTAAAAAAAAGGGGCTTTCGTATAAAAAAAGGGGGGCACCCGTTTTAAAAAAAGGGCGCTTGTATAAAAAAAAGGGCACATTGCTAACACGACACATAGAAAAATAAAGGGTAGTATTTTGGTATACTCAATAAAAGCCTCTTTTGCCCGAGGGGGGAGAATAAAAAAATGTAAGGCGCCTCAATAGGCGATTTTCGCAAAGGGGGCGCACAGTGCCCCATATTGGGGCCTTTAAACAAAGTTCTTTGCCCGGGAAATTGGCCCCCTATTTTTTGGTGAACACATTTCTTTTTCCCAAAAAAAATTAGGGGTCAAAATTTGGGTTTCCCGCAAAATAAAACCCAATAAAACGGCTTTGGGGGTTTAAACCCTTGCACCAATTTATCAACACTATGAAAATTGGCCCATTGAAAGACTGTCTAGCCCCTGGGGGCGACATTTATGATCGGGTTTAAAACCCCCCGTTTTTTTTGTTTACTGCGCCCCCCGGGCCCCGAACCCTGCTGTGGGACCGGGGTTTCAGTGTTGGTGCACCGTTCCCACTTTAGCTGCGCCCCGCAGGGAAGGGGGGGGGGCATTTGGGGGGGTGTGGGCGGGGTTTGTAGGGATCCGGGGCGGGCCCGGGGTCCCTTCGTTTTAACCCCGGGGCAGGGACGATCGCGAGTGGGCAAAGCGACCCCGGCAGTGCAGCCTGGGGCAGCCCCGCCCGGCTCCCTTTTTTTTTTTGGGGTCTAAATCCCCCGGGGGGGGGGGCGGACGAAGTAAACCGAGAGGGAAACATGCGGGGAAAGCAGAAAGAAATCGCGACAAAACCCGGGCGCTCCGCCCGTGCAGCGGGGGGGTAGGAATCCAAAAATCGCCTTTAAAAAAGGCTGAAAACAGTGCCCAAAAAAAGAGTTTAACCCTCAAAAAAAAACTAATAAAAAAAAAAAACATTTTCCAAAACCCTTAGAACGGCGCAATTCAAGAATTGGGGATATTGAAAAATTTCCCGGGAAAAAATAAAAGTAATTCAAATTGAAACCTTTAAATTGGGTCGGAAAAACTCCCCCAAATCATTAGGAGCGACAGTAAACCCTTTAAAAAACCTTTACTGCTATTATGAGGGGCCCCCGGGCCCCATTTGGCCCCCCAAAGGGCAAAAAGGTTGCGCCCCGCCCCGGGGGGAAATTAAAAACTGGGGCCCTAATTTAAAATTTTCCCCAAAATTTAAAACTATTGCTAAATCTCCCCAAAAAAAATTTTGTAAGAAAAAAAGGGCATCTTACCTCGCGGCCCGTTGTATATTTGCTGTTAATTACTGACCATCTCTTGGGTTGCCCCACTCCAAAGCCCCTTTTTCAATCTCGGGGTTTTTTCTGTTCGGGCCGCCCTTTTTGTCACCGCTAATAAAGCGTTTCAGATGTGATCGGTTTTAAATCAAAAATAAAATTGAAGGAAAAAAGTATCCGGGTTTTATTTAAATCCCAGGCATTGGGAGACATTCAGGGAAAATATAGCATATACAGCATGTCCTTCCCCATTTTCAAGACGGTTAATTTTTATATTCTAAACCCCCCCCCCCCTTTCTTCAAAGGGAAATACATCAGCCAATCAAAAAAAACCCCTTGCTAATTTTAGGGGTTTGGTTTGAAACATGCTTCACAAATATTTTAAACCTACACCTTCTGAGATATTCTCTGGTCAAAAAAAAGACTTTTTTTTTCTTGAAAAAAAAGGCCTTTACATTCAAAAATTGGCTCCTTCCCCGTCCCGCCCCCGGACGAGGGGCCTCCATGTTTATTAACATTCCAAATACATCAGTGTTCTTTGGAGAGAACAAAGGAAACTTTGAGGAAAAGTATATAGAAAATCATATAAATATAAAATTGCTAAAATTACCCTCAGATGGCTTAAAGGGGTTTTGCCACGATGTAATGTTGATGTGGGATCCTCCCAAAAAAGGGTATTTTTTAAACCTTTTCTAAATATTTGTGATTACAAAAATGAACCTGTGAGGTACAGTGTTGCCCAGGGCCACCTTAGTTTCCCGAAAGTTTTTCAATTTGACAGGACCCGGACAATGAAAGGAGTAAACTGGGCCGCGCTTGCGTGTTTGCACTTCTTACTTAAGACAGGGAACATTAAGGAGCTTGCAAGGGGGTGGGGGAGGGAAAAAAGGTGTTATGGGTTGTCTGTGTATTTTAGAATCCACGGTTTTAAAGTAATTTTTTGGTTTAAACATTGCGACGCCCCTTTTTTCCCCCGCTCTCGGGTCACCCCCCCCCCCCCTCCCCCTGCGCTTTCATGATCACATGCTTTGTTTAAAAATTTCTCTCCCGAGCAGGTTTAAAAATTTAAGGGCCCCACTTCATTGCAAAACCCCTTTAACCTACAGCAGTCACCTGCCACATAGAGAGCGGGCCTGCCCCATACCTCCCCCACACATCATGACCTACCAAATTTTTCCCCCATGTCAGGGGAAAAGGGTTTTTAGCAGTATATTCCCCTGGTTTAGAAAACCTTTTTTTATACACTCAAATAAAAATACTGAGTTAAAAACAGGGGGGGGGGGAGTTTCCCCTGAACATTCCTTAGCCCGTTTAACCCTTGGGGCCTTTTTTTGTCTCATTATTTTTCCCCCCCTGGCCCCTTCCCCCAAACCATTTTTCCCCCACCCAAACATTTTAGGGCTTTTATTTTGGGATAAGGTTCACTTTTTAAAAAGGTGTCATTTACCCTCCCCTAGAAAAATACTGGGAAAACCCCAAAAAAAAAACTAAGTGGGGAAAAATGGGAAAAAAACGTACTTTTCGCCAAAGTTTTTCGGGGGTTTTTGGGTTTTACAGCGGTTTTGCTTCAGTGTAATTGGGTGGGGGTAACTTTTAATTCCCAAAAGGTCGCCTTTCAATCCAGGGAATTCCCCAAATTTTTAGGGGTTTTTTTTTATGTTTTGGTACTGAAAAAAAATTTTTCCCAAAAATGTTCAATTTTTTTTAAAATTTTTGGCCCCGGCGGGGCCAATAACTTTTTTTTAAATTCACCTATGGACTTTACAAGGGGGATTTTTTGTGGGGGTGAAGGGTAGTTTTTTATTTGGTTTGGGAAAGATGTGTTTTTTTTAAATTTACTTTTAAATTTCCCAAATTTTTAGGGGGCCCTGGGAAAAGACAAAAAAAACGGGAAATTTTTTTTGGAAGTTTTTTTTTTCTTTACTTTGAGTCCCCCCCTAGGGGGCTTCACCGCTAGGGGGGGGATCGTTTTTAACTTAAATTTGGGTTTTTATTGAAAAATGCATTACAAAAAAAAGAATTGGGGTTTTACCCACTTTTTTGTCTGGGGGGGGGGAAATATTAAAAGAGAAACATGGTGGCAAAGGGAAATCTTTTAGGGAAAGGGTTTCCCGCTGCCTGGAGATCCCATCGGAAAAAAGGAAAGGGGCGGGGCCCCCTTTTTTCATTTTTGCCGCCCGGCCATTTTAAAGAGTTTAAAACCGCACGGGGGATGGAACCGGACTCCTCCCCCGGCTGTTACCGGGGGGTTGTCAAGTGGCCAAAATTTCCCAAAGGAGGCAATGATTCCCAGGGGAATCCCCCTAAAAAACTTTTTGGGGGGGGGGTTCTTCTGGAAGGGGGGCGGCAGTGGCCCCAAACGGGGGGGGGTAACGGAAAGGGGCCCAGGGCCGAATGGGCAAGGGAAAAACCCTAAAAGGGGGCACCATATACCATGTGCAATTTTAAAAAATACTGTTTTTTTATGGGGGAAAAGGGCCCCCAGGGTGCAACCCTGGACGTTACCTCTGTACCCCCTATAGCTACTCGCCTGGCTGCAGCCACTGACTGGCTTTTAGTGTTTATGTGGGAAAATGCCTCCCTCACCATTTAGGGAAACTAGTGGAAACCCCAAAAATCAACCCCTACTGGGGACCCCCAAAATTAAAATCCACTGTGGGCCCCGAATCAACTCCACTGGGGGCTCCAAGAATCAACTCCACTGGTGGCTCCAAGAATCTACTCCACTGGTGGCCCCCAAGAATCAACTCTACTGGTGGACCCCAAGAATCAACTCCACTGGTGGACCCCAAGAATCAACTCCACTGGTGGCCCCAAGGATCAACCCCACTGGTGGGCCCCAAGGATTATCTCCACTGTTGGACCCCAAAAATAAACTTCACTGGTGGGTATCAAAAATCATCTCCATTGGTGGGCCCCAAGAATTAACCTCTACTGGTGTACCCAAGTAGAAAATCCACTGGTGGGCCAGAGGAATCAACTTCACTGGTGGGCTCCAACTATCAACCTCCACTGGTGGAATGACAGACTCAACTCCACTGGTGGGACCCAAAATTCAACTTCACCGGTGGGCCCCAAAATTCAATTTCACTGGTGGGCCCCAAGAATTAACCTCCACTGGTGGCGACAAAAAGCAACTCCAATTGTGGGCCACGGGAATCAACTCCACTGGGGGGGCCCCAAATATCAACCTCCACTGCTGGGCCCCCAGGATCAACTCCACTGGTGGGCCCCCAGAATCAACTCCACTGACGTGCCCCAAAAATCAACTCCACTGGTGGGCCCCAAAAATCAACTCCACCGGAGGGCCCCAAAAATCAACTCCACCGGTGGGCCCCGAGAATCAACTCCACTGGTGGGCCCCAAATAACAACCTCCACTGGTAGGCCCCCAGAATCAATTTCACTGGTGGGCCCCAAATATCAACATCCACTGGTGGGCTTCAGGAATCAACTCCACTGGTGAGCCCCAGGAATTAACTCCACTGGTGGACCTCAGGTACCCCAGTCCAACGCTGTGTACACTTCTAGCATACTCAGGTTTGGAGCTCTAGAGGTGCACAGGTAGTAGTCACCCCGATGCTTAAGAGAGCCACATACCATACTTGATAGCTGGGGGCCCTTGTACCTTTAGGAACATGTCTTCTTCCTAGCTCTCAGCTCATGTAAACACCTGAGAAAACCATCATGGATCCTGCAGGATAACCGGCCATGGTTCAGTATCTTCTAAAATTAGTTCCTCCAAAGTTTGCAAACAGCAGTGTATAAATAGTCAGGGCAGCCATGGCCGGGTGATAGAGTTACTGACACTGGGCCATGTCTGTGACTTTAGCTCCTCATAGGTAAAGGACATGTTGCTTGTCACTCACCCAGAGGACAGAAGACATGGACACTCATGAAGGACAGAGGTGTACCCGCTCCCTGTCAAACCAGCTGCTGAAAGAGAAGCTCCTCCAGGCTCTCCAAGCCAACAACTATGTAATGGTGGAAAGTATAGATTGGATACGAGGTGGGAGAGCTAGGTGTGGGAGGCTCTGGTTGTCGGTTTTGAGGGTGGAGGATGTAATGGTTGTGGGTCTTGGCTAAATCCTACAAAATCAGTGTATGATTTCAGAAAAGATGAAAGAACGTTATGGAGTGATGTGATGCAAATCTGTGGCCACCAGCCCATGCCATGGCACATTGATCTATAGGATTTATGTATGAGGACTTCAGAGGTGGAGAATGTAGCTCAGATCCTGGGGACCCAATGACGAAAGATATGCAGCAGAGTCTAAACACTCCTGCCTCTAGTATTATCATCTAAGATACTTCCCTCCCCAATACACCTAGGGCCGGTGAAGTGAACCTCCCTGGAGTTGATTGTATGACATTGGGTGAGAATAGGAGAATATAATGAGTATATTACAACAAACACTGGCTGATCCTTTTCCCTTCTGTTCTGGAACATTGCCTGAGATTGCTTCCACCGTTGATATCTACTGGAAAGGCTGCCAACTGGGTACAGACATCTCGCAACACAAGCTCTAATATAACTCACATTTTCTTTCTTTTCTTTAAAAATAACTTAAATTTGTGGAAATCCATGCAGAAAATTGTCACCGTGTAAATACATTATACTTTTTTTTGACCCAACTGCCCCTTTACTATTTGCTGGTGCAGTACTGTTATCATTTCTTTTCTTTTATTCCTGAGTTACATCTTGTTAAACTCAAGAGCTGCACTCACTATTTTGCTGGAGCAGTCATGGGGAAACATTACTTATCCTGTATGATCCGGATTACATCCTGTATTAACTCCAGACTGCATTCACTATTTTTGGGAGTTCAAAGTGTATTTAATTACTTATCCTGACTGGTCCCGAGTTACATCCTGTATTATCCTCCAGAGCTGCCCCTCATATTCGTGGTCAGTCACTGTTATATCAACTTATTCCCCGTCTGCCTGAGTTAATCCCGGATTAACCCCCCGAGCGGGACTTACTATTCTGCTTGGGCGTTCGTGTAATACATTATTTCCTTTTAAATGTCCTGAGTAACCTGATTATAACCAGAGCTGCCTACATTTTTGGGATCACTGTGTCCATACTTACATTACTTATCCCGCACTGATCCCGAGTTACATTCTTTTTTACTCCAGACTGCACTCACTATTCGCTGGTGCAGTCAATGTACATACATTACTTTTTCCGTATTATACCAGAGCTGCACTCACTATTCTGCTGGGCAGTCCCCGTTCCATACATTACATTGCTACCGCATGGGCCTGAGTTACATTCTTTTTTATACCCAGACTGACCATATTCGCTGGTGCGTCGCGTAATACATTAAATTATCCTTTTTTACGGTCCGGGGTTACATCCTTTAAAAACTCCCGAGGCATCCCCTATTCTGTGGGGGGCCCCTTTGTCCATCATTTCTTTTATCCCGCACTGACCTGATTACATCCCGTATTATACCCCCGAGCGCACTCATATTCTGGGGCAGTCCTGGGGACATAAAATTTCTTATCCTGTACTGATCCTGATTTTATCCTTATTATACTCCCGAGTGCACCAATTTGCTGGTGCAGTACTATGAATACAATACTTTTCTTTTCTATCCCGAGGCAACCCTGTTTTATTCCCAACTGCTCCTATTCTGTGGGGGTCACTGTGTAAACATTCCCATCCTGTACGATCTGAGTACATCCGTATTATACTCCAGAGTGCACTCACTATTCGCTGGGCAGCACTGTGTCAACAATATTATTCCGTACTATCCTGAGTTACACCCCGATTAATTCCAGACCACTCATATCGCTGAGCAGTCACGTGTATACATTCTTTTCCCGTATGACCAATTAAATCCTGTATTTTACTCAGAGCTGCATCACTATTTGCTGGTTCAGTCACTTGTACATAATTAAATTACCTGTCGGGTCCGAGTTTCATCCTGTATTATATCCATCTGCCTCACTATTTGCTGGTGCGACTGTGAAAATACATTACTTATCTGCCTGACCCTGAGTTACCCTGGGTTTTTCCCCAGAGCTCCCACATTTGCGGTGCAGTCACTGGTACATACATTATTTTCCCGTTTATACTCCAGAGTTGCACTCACTATTCTGCGGGCAGTCAGTGTACAACATTACTTATCCGTATTATACTCCAGGTTGCCTCACTATTCTGTGGTCAGTCACTATGTACTACTTACTTATCCCGGATGATCCGAGTTTAATCCGTATTATTCTTTTTTATATTTTAGGCCAAATCAGATGGAAAAGTAAAAAAACGTTGCACCCCCCAAACCCGTCTATGGGCATATTGCTATTGCAGCTCTGATAACTGTAGATGAATTTGGGGTGAGCTTAAAACAAAACAGCTATGGTAAAGGTGGCCTGTTTTTGGAAAAAAAAGACTTTTTTCCACCCCTTATTGTTTTCCCTTTAGGTCATGGTTGCTAGCTTTAAACTACAGTCCTGGGCACGGGGCGCACATTATGTATGTGGGCATCGGGGGCCTGCTGGTGCTTCTGGAGCACAATGCTTCCATCAACAGCAAGCCGTACGGAAAGACCCCGTTACATGTGGCCTGTGACGTGGCCAAAACCTGGATGGGGGTCAAGATCCTGATCACCACGGCGCAAGCCAAGTCTTTCTCAAAAGGGGGGATGCCCATTACATACTGCAAAAACCAAGGAGGCTGTGCGGTGCGCCAAGACCCTGGGCGGTAAGGATCCTTTATATAGTCCAGATGGGACTTAAGCCCCGTGCGGTTTTCAATTTGGGGGGTTGGGGGAAAGGTTTTACATCGGATTTTGAGGCTTGAATCCATGTGGACTTCTGACTGGAAATGATTGTCCTGTGGACAGACCCTTATAATTCCATTCAGTTTAAACAATCCTCTGTGACCCACACTGCTTAGACTCCAGGTTAACTCATGTTACCTGAACTGATATGATGTAACAAAATATTAGCACAGGAAAAAGATTTAACTCACAGAGTGTTTTCCTTACTATACTGGATTAGACTATTCTTGATCTAAACTATAAGTGAGTGGCTAATAGTGTTACGATTCGGTTCACAATTAAATTTGACCTGAATACTGCCTTTGTGGCTGGGATTGAAGTTCGGGTTTGGGTTGTTGCTGGGATTGGAGTTCGGGTTTGGGTTGGAGTTGAGATTGGAGTTCAGGTCTAGGTTGGAGTTGAGATTGTAGTTCGGGATTGGGTTGGAGTTGAGATTGGAGTTCGGGTTGGAGTTGAGATTGGAGTTCGGGTTGGAGTTGAGATTGGAGTTCGGGTTTGGGTTGGAGTTGAGATTGGAGTTCGGGTTTGGGTTGGAGTTGAGATTGGAGTTCGGGTTTGGGTTGGAGTTGAGATTGGAGTTCGGGTTTGGGTTGGAGTTGAGATTGGAGTTCGGGTTTGGGTTGGAGTTGAGATTGGAGTTCGGGTTGGAGTTGAGATTGGAGTTCGGGTTGGAGTTGAGATGGGAGTTCAGGTCTAGGTTGGAGTTGAGATGGGAGTTCGGGATTGGGTTGGAGTTGAGATTGGAGTTCGGGATTGGGTTGGAGTTGAGATTGGAGTTCGGGTTTGGGGTTTGGGGATTTGGATGGTTTGGGGTTTGGGGGTTTGAGATTTTGGGTTCAGGTTTGGGGTTGGGGTTATGGTTTGTGTTAGATTTAATTTTGGTTTTTGGGGTGAACAGGGGTTTTATTAGGGGGTTTTAGTTTAGGGTTTGGGTTTTTGGGGGGGATTAGGATTTAGGGTTTGGGGTGGGGTTTTGGGTGGGGGTTTGGGTTTTTTTTGAGATTAGGGAGTTTCGGGTTTTTGTTGAGATTGGAGTTTTGGGGTTTGGGGTTGGGGAAAAGGGGGTTCGGGTTGGGGTTAGATTGGGGTTAGGTTTTGGGTTGAAGTTTTAGATTGGAAATTCAGTTTGGGTTTTAAGTTAGATTTTAGTTCGGGTTTGGGGTTGGGGGTTAAGAAAGGGTTTCGGTTTTTTGGGGGGAGTTAATTGGGAGGGGTTCCCGGTTTGGGGGTTGGGGTTGAGATGGGAGTTCAGGTTTGGGTTGAAGTTTTAAGATTGGTTCGGTCCCAGGGTTGGGGGTTGAAATTTTTAGTTCGGTTGGGGTTGAATTGGAGTTTTCGGGTTTTTGGGGGTTGGAAATTGAGATTGGAGTTAGGGGGGGGGGGGTTTGGGTTTTTTTTGGGGTTTTAGATTGGAGTTCGGGGTTTGGGGTTTGAGCCCGAGATTTGGGGTTCGGGTTTTGGGTTTGGGGTTGAGATTGGAGTTTGGGCTTGGGGGTTTAAGTTTAGATTTGGGGTTTTGGCTTGGGGTTGGGGTTGAGGGTTGGAGGGTTTGGGGTTTGGGTTGGGGTTAGGGTTTGGGTTTGGGGGTTTGGGGTTTTAGATTTTGGGGGTTTTTGGGGGTTGGGGTTTGGGGTTGAGATTGGAGTTCGGGTTTGGGTTTTGGGGTTTGGGT
Organism: Phyllomedusa bahiana; assembly: GCA_025379985.1. Taxonomy (NCBI): domain Eukaryota; kingdom Metazoa; phylum Chordata; class Amphibia; order Anura; family Hylidae; genus Phyllomedusa; species Phyllomedusa bahiana. The sequence goes on from JAODAL010029347.1 coordinate 22,571, forward strand.
TCGGGTTTGGGTTTGGGGGGGTTTAAAATTGGAAATTTGGGTTTTGGGGTTTTAGTTGGATTGGGGTTTAGGGCTTGGGCTGAAGTTGAGATTTGGGGTTCGGGTTGGATTTGGGGAGGAAATTTGGGGTTAGGGGTTTTATTTGAGGGTTTTAATTTTAAAAGGGTTTGGGGGAGGGTTGGGTAGGGTTTTCAGTTTGGATTGAGGTTTTTTTTTGAGTTTGGGTTTAGGGGTTTGGGCTGTAATTACAGTTGATGTTTCATTTTGAATTTGGGTTTGGGGGTTTGGGTTTTGGGAAATTTCCCTTTACGGTTAGGGCTGAAGTCATAAGGGGTGGGTTTGGGTTTTATGGGAAATTTTATTTGTAGGTTTTATTCTATGAGGGTTAGTTGGGGGTTTTTTGGACTGGTTTGTATTAATGCCCCGGGTTTAAAGGGAATTGAAACAGAGAGAAGGATGATGAAAGTTGGGGCTGCGCTTCTCACTCCCTTGGGTAATAGTTTCATGGTTTTTTCTTAGGGGCAAAAGAAAAACCCGCAGAGTCACAAAACAAAACCCGGGGGAAAACCCCCCACAACCCCGGGTGGGCCCCCGGAAAAGGAAATTTCCGGGAAATTGTAGCTTTCACGTGAACCCGGGAACAATTGTGGGAAAAGCGTGAACTCCAAAACCCTTTAAAACCCCTCTTGCAACCCCGCCAATGGCCTTTAATATTAAGGGGCAAAATACAGCACCAAAAACACCAAACCACCAGGGTTTCTGCGGGGCTACAATGCAAAGTTTAACTCCCCAAAACATGGACCGCAAGTCCCCCGCCCAATAAAAAAGGGGGGGGGGGGGATTTTGGGGGGGGTGGGACTATTAATAAAAAAAGGGGGGGGGGGGGGGGGGGGGGGGGAAAATTTTTTGGGAAAATTAAATGGGGGTTTACCTATTTAAATAAATTGGGGGTGGTAAAAATATTTAAATTTAATAATATTAAAAAATATAATTTTTTTTTTTGGTTTTTTTTATTGGGTTTTTTTTTTTTTTTGTTTTTGGGGGGGGTTTTTATTTAATTTTTAAAGAATTTTAAGTTTTAATAAAATTTTTGGGAAAAAATTAATTTTTAAAAAGGTTTTTAATAAAAATAAATTTTTTAAGGGGAAAAAAATTTGGGAATTTTTTGTTAATGTTGTATTAAAATAAGGGGGGGATTTTGGTAATTTTGATTTGGAAAGAAGGTTTTTCTACACAGGAAGGGGAAGTTCACAATTAATTCTATTCCAATTGGACAAACAAAAAGGAAAAAATTTGGGAACCCCCTGAAGAATTAAATTTTAAAGCAAGTGAAAAATTTTAAAAGTGAAAGAACTTTAAAAAAGGTTTTTCCCGAGCTAATTTTTATACCTCCCGCACCCGCCCTCACCTTTGGGGCCAGAAGGGGGCGTGGGGGGGGTTTTGTTTGAATTGCCCAGATTGCCCACAGTATGGGAATTTAAACAACCTTTCCTCTCTGTAGTCAAAAAAAAGAATGGGTTTTTGTGTAGAAAGTAAATAGCACATTGGCCCCCAGAGTAAAAACTTTGCCCCCCAGACACAAGGGCCTTTGGTTTAAACCCCCCGCAGGAAAACCCCAAAACCCGTGGTTTTTTTGTTTTTTTATCAATGCACAGACCTCATTGAGTTTTTATTTATTTTCACTGTTTGACTTTAAATATTAAGGGACAGAAAAAAGGGGTAGAATGACAGCACCTTTGGGTTTTAACAATCTGTAGCTGCCTGAGAGGAGGGGGAGTTGGCAAGTGCGGGCCCGGAGTGAGGACTCTCAGGCCTGGGTATCCCCTGAGAGGGGCTGTAAACAAAAGGAACACTAAAGGGGCAGCTAAGACCAAAAACCATGGGCAGAAATTTTTAATAATTTATAATGGGGAAAAGTTTTTGTTGGGATTTTAATTTTTCAAAATTCCCAATTTAATTTTATTTTAGTGGGGGAAGAAACCCCCTTTTTAAAATTCTAACCCAAATTATCCCGTAGACCAAAGGGGACATTAAGCTTTTACTTTCTTAATGGGGGATTTTGGCAAAATTAAAGGGGGGGCATTCTGCTGAAATTATATCTCCTAAAATGATTGTATTAAATTTTCTATGAAGGTTTTTTTGCACAATACACTACCCGATATTTTTTTTAAAAAAAAAGGTTTAGGTCTTTCAGGGTTTTCCTCATTTTTCCCAAAAGGGTGTTGAAGTCATGGGCCAAAGCCCCACGGACACCAAAAGAGGCGACCAAAAAATGGGAAACAACCATTTGGAGGGCGGGCCTGGGGGAACTTTTTTAAAATTTAAACCTCAGTGGGTGACGATCAATTTTATGGGTTGGGGGGATGGGGGTTTTGGTTTCCCAAATTTTGTGGGCCCAAAGTTGGGGTTTTTTCTGGAATGTGGGTTTGAAAAACCAAAACTCAGGTTTTTGCTTAAAGGGGGTTTTTCAAATACAAGGGTTGCTGCTTTTTTTTGTTAAAGATCTTGCAAAAAAAAGTCACTTTGTAATATTTGTCCTTTAAACAGTGTCCACCTATTCCTAGTATCCTTTCTTGTATGGCGCATCAGCTCCTCAGGTGTTATGGGTACAAAACCTGTTGATCTCTCCTGATAGGCTGCCAGCACTGGTTGCTATAGCTACAGACCTGTTTACTCTCTCCTGGTAGCACAGGGATTAATCCTATGGTAATTGTGTCTGCTTTTCTAGGCAGTATTTTCAGCAATATTGAAAAGGCTGTGCAATATCAAATCTGCAGTGTGTTCATTAGTCCACGAAGATTTTACCAGAGCAAGTAACACTGTGAAACTCCTTCTCATCTGCCTTTCCAGCTGATGTCATAGGATTTTGTTTTTAGATTCCAGAATCCAAACAAAATTCTGACCATGTGAACACAGGCTTAAAGGGGTTTCCCAGTTTACCCTTTATAATGAAAAGTTCTGCAGTCTTCTAATTAACTTACGGTTTTAAATCCTCATCATTTTGTAGATTTTTCTTTGCTGTCAGTGAATGAGAACATTCTTGTTCATATTTAGAGAATGGAATCAAAACATAAACTGATATGGTACCCACCCTAACAATGCTCGTAGTTAGGTGTTTTTCACCAGGCATTTTTGGGCATTTTTTAACTTCAAAAAAATTTTATTGCCATCCAAAAAATCCAAACATTGTGCCAACAATCGGCTTAAGAACAAAGACATAGATGTTGTAGCACAGCATCAAGTGCACATTAGAAAACAAAAGAAATGAAGGTAATGCCCAAGCAAGGCTACAAACTTCAAAATCTACAAATGAACCTCTATATAACTAAGTGTCTGTGAGAATAAGAGAAAATGTGGACAAGACATATGAATGAGGAACAATAAGTTCCACAAAAGAAAGAAGTGGCCTAGTTTGCATGTCAATTCTTTGCAAGACACCGGGCGCCTTTTGAAACCCGCAGCGGCGATCCCCAGGGAAGCCGCTGTGTGTTCGTCATAGAAAAATTATAATCTCACTGCAACTGTTAGATCTGTCTTGGGGCCCGACGGGGGCCCCAAGTGATCCTAAAACCTTAACACGATTAAAAAAAAACCGTGTGAACAAGCCTTAACCCAATGAAGGAAAGGGCAGTTATATTGACCAAAAAAATAAATAAAATAAAAAAAAATTAAAAAGGGGGGGGGGGGTGGGGGGAGGCATGGGGAGAAACAGAAAAAAAGATGTAAAGGTGCACCGGTAGATTTCCGTCACAGCCCCGTAGAGTTAGAAGACAAGGGATCGAAAGGCAGAAGAAACCAAAAATTGCAACCAGGGTGCCCACGTCCTAATTAGGCATTGCCTCTCCTGAGTTGTGGGCCATAGTTCCCCCATGGGGTATATATTTCCCCGTTGCCCACTCCTCAAATGACAGAGGGGTAGATGACTTGAAAACGAAATATTTGGAAAGTGCACTTAATTTACTGAGATATAAAAATTAACCTTTATTAGTAATTTTAAGATAAATATCCCAAAACAAAAAACAAATGAACTATAAAGAAAGACCGCAGCACATCTAGACATGTAGTGATGAAAAGAATATATATGTGATCAGGGCAAAAAGAAAACAATATGTAGTTCCACAATTAATAGAAACAAAATTAAAGTAGTCTCCTACTATAAACCCTGCCTACAAAAACGTGGGAAAAGACGTCCCAATAAGGACGATCCCACCAGGAACCTAACCCTATCACTAAATGCTACTAGTTATCCTATCACAAGGTATAAACAGACAGGATAGCAATATATATTTCAGAGTGAAAAATGACACATCACCTAAAACGTATATATATCCGCATAAGTATGCTGCAATGTATCCAACAATTGCAGTAAGATAATTGCGGCAGATTACAATGATACAAACAGTATGATCACCGCTATTTCAATACACTTACGATACCACAAGAATCCCAACATGTTTCGGCACCCACAAACGCCACATCAGGGGATAGATAGGTGGGCTATTGGTGGTGTGCAAAGCAATTAGAGTGGAGCGTGCGGCTCCAAAACCCGGTTACAGCTAAGATGGGCTGCACCCAGGGGTAGATGACTTCCAATGTCTGGGAAGGACCGTTTTGGAAGCTGGCAGGAGGTGGCAGAGAAGAGATTTTTTGTAAGTCAGGACGGAGACGGCAAACATAAAGAGCAGGGCCGCCTCAGGTATTTTGGGGATCTGTGTTCCAGATACCAATGTGATAGTCCGAAACACCGCGTTCCAGAAAATTGTCAGCAAACGGAAAACCCACCAAAAAAGCAGCATGCTGCCAGTTGACCCACCACACTCCCAACAAAAATCTGGCACAGATGGGTGCCATTTATTGATAAGACAGGGTACCCTATACCAGCGAGACAGAATTTTAAAGCTAGTTTCTTTTGAGTAAGAGTGAAACATTTGTGGTTTTGGTGCAGTTTTAACAGCGCTCCAATTTACTTCCTTTATTACCAGCAAGCTTCTTTCATTGTCTAAATTGTTCAGAAAGGTGTTTCAGGTAAGTAATCAATGACTGTGTTTGAAGTCTGGTGGATTACAAGCATACTAATGGATTAGTCACTTTCCAAACAGTTTACAGAAGTGCAAGAAGCTTGCTGGTAATAAAGGCAGTTTAATTGGAGCGCTGTTAAAACTGCGCTGTGAAAGCTCCCTTAATCAACCTAGAATCAAGACTGATACATTGTACATAGCAAGTGCTGCTCTCAGCTGAAGCTTAGGTATGTTGAATACAGTTTAGACAATGCACTGTGAGCTAAACAGCCTGAGCAATAGACTGAGGCATTGTACATAGCTAGTGTTGCTCTCAGCTAAAGCTTAGATACGTTGCATCCAGTCTAGACAATGCATTGTGAGCTAAACAGCCTGAGCAATAGACTGATGCATTGTACATAGCTATGACTGATGCATTGTATATAGCTATTCCTGCTCTCAGCTGAAGCTTAGATATCATTATATCAAATGTAGACAATGCTCAGTAAACTAAACGGCCTGAGCAATAGACTGATGCATTGTACATAGTGCTGCTCTCAGCTGAATCTTAGATACCTTTGCATCGAGTCTAGACAATGCTCTGTGAGCTAAACAGCCTGAGCAATAGACTGATGCATTGTATATAGCTAATGCTGCTCTCAGCTGAAGCTTAGATACCGTTGTATCCATTGTAGACAATTCTCAGTATACTAAACAGCCTGAGCAATAGACTGATGCATTGCACATAGATAGTCCCGCCCTCAGCTAAGAAAGGAATAAAGTTGTTTTAATCTTGACAATGCTCTGTGAGCTAAACAGCCTGGACTCCAGAATGATATATTAAAACTAGTTAGTACTGCTCTCAGCTGAGAAGTGAATGCAATTATATCCCATCTAGACAATGCTCTGTGAGCTAAACAGCCTGGACTTTAGACTGATACATTGTACATAGCCAGTTCTCCTCTCAGCTGACAAGTGGATACAAATGTATCCCTCTAAACCAGGGGTCCTCAAACTACGGCCCGTGGGCCGCATGCGGCCCGCCGAGGACTTTTATCCGGCCCGCCGCCGCCATCCACTGCCAATGTTGAGGTGATGTGCAGTAAGGCACCGGTGGTGGCGGCAGCGACACAGCCGCTGTCCACAAAGACCCTGCTAAAATCACTAGCTAAGCTGGCCCCTGTAAGTAAGTGATGGAGGGCGGACACTCGTCACCCATACCATGGGAGGTGCCGTGGGCGGTGACGTGAGGACCATTGCGAGCAGCGCAACGTTAGGTGCCAGTTTATGTGGAATGGTGTGCGGGCGGGCACTCTGCAGAGGACGGGAGGTGCCTGAGGGCGGACACTTACAATCTATGGGAGGTACCTGTGAGGGCGCGGGGGAGTGTCCGCCCTCCGGCCCTCACTCACAGGCTCCGCCCATAGATTGTAAGTGTCGGCACCTCCCGTCCTCTGCAGAGAGCCCGCACCCACCCCCCACACAGCGTCCCGCCACAGGAGAGGCAAGGCAGAAGCCTCCTTCTCCGAATGTCAGGGCAGGAGCCCCCCTCCCCTTGTGAGGCAGGGCAGGAGCCCCCACCCACCTGCTGCATCAGGGCATGAGCCCCCTTATGAGGCAGGGCAGGAGCCCATCCCCCCTCCCCCACTGTTTCAGGACAGGAGCCCCCTTATGAGCCAGGGCAGGAGCCCCCACCCCCTGACAGATAGGGAGCGTAGCCAGCACCATCCTGGGTGCGTAGTGCACGGACCTCTGCTGAAGCCTTACAGCAGTAAGTGAATGCCAAAGAAAAACGATGAATTGTCCAGCACGATCCAGTGAAAATAAAACATCCAAGATTTATTGAAAAATTCAATTTTTCAATAAATCTTGGATTTTTTTATTTTCACTGGATCGTGCTGGACAATTCATCGTTTTTCCTTCAGGAGCCCCACCCCCCCCTGCTGGGTCAGGACAGGAGCCCCACCCCCCTCCCTGAGTGCAGGGCAGGAGCCCTCCCCCCCGCCGAGTGCCTGAGTCCAGACAGCCGTGAGACAGGAGCCTACTTGGTCGGACAGAGGAAAACCCTTTTTTTTGGGAAAGCCCATAATTATTAGGGATTAATGGGGCTTTCCTAGTCCCTGTTCCTTGCTTAGTTTTTCAGGTGGGGGGAAAAGGGCTGGGTAAAAACCCTTTGGGTAAAGCCCAACAATGTCGGAAAAACATTTTTTGTAGATTCCACATTTTTTCCCAGATGACAATTTGTCAAAGTTTGGGGGGTGATCAAATTCCCCCCCCCAAACCCTGATTATTGCCAGAAAAAACTTGTCATCGGGGAAAGCGGAATCTAAACAAATGGGTCAGCAAGGGGAATTTCCCTCCAAATGTTTCATGGTACTGACCAGCAACCGTATAAAAAAAAACCGATAAAAACCCCCGGTGGGAAAAGGAAAAAAAAAAAAAAAAAAAAAAAAAAAATTTTTGAAACACGAAAAAAAAAAAAAAAACATGTACCGCTTTTTTCCCCTTTTAACAAATCCCAAATTCCCCAAAAAAAAGATTAAAAAAAAAAATGAAATGCATTTTTGGGTATGGGCAGCGTGTGTAAAAATTTTCCCTAAAAAATCATGTTTTTTTAAACCCCGCACGATGAAAGGGCGTAAAAAAAAGCCCACAAAATTGTGTTTTTTTGTTCATCCCCTCAGCACATAAAATGGTTTTAAAAAAGGCGATCAAAAAGCCATATAAATGCAATGGAAAACCCCCCAAGGGAAAAAACGTCGGTGCCACCCCCGCAAAAAAAAAAAAAGCCCCCTTAAACCACCCCCTTTATACAGAAAAAAAATGTTATGGCTATCAGAAGACGGCAATGCATAAATTTATTTTACACAAAAAAATTTAAATTTAAATCTCTCGCCCCGGTTTTTTTGACCTAGTCATTAAAACCACTTTCACGATCCCCCAATCATTATCCGTTTTTTGGGGAAATTTAAATATAGGCACTTCCCCCTTGAAGCCGCTTTTTTTTCGGGGGATGATTTACTTTTTTCCCTGTGCCAAACCCCCAGACAAAAAACGTTCCGCTGATTCTAAAAGTAAAAAAACGATTTTTTGGGCCAATTTTTCGGGTTTTTTAAGAGTAAATTTTCCCAAAAAATCTGAACTCCTGGTATCTCCCCCCCCCCGGGAAGGTCAAGTCTCCGCCAAAGTCTATTCCGAAAAAAATTAAAGTAACAGTCTTTAAAAATTTCCATTAAATATTTAGGCATTCATATTCGGGAGATCCCAGTTTAAATTTTATTCCTTGAACTTCCCGCCGCTATTTCCCCACAAGTTTTTGTGCGGAAAAAACAAAAGGGGCGCCCTTCCGTTCCCTTTTAATTAGCCCGCGGGTCACCTAAAAAAAAATGGAAAATTTTCGAGATTGCTCTATCATTTGCAAACAATCCCCCCTTTTACTTAAACATGATGTAAAAAAAATTAAAATTGGGCCTTTTTGCAAATTTATATGGGGGAACAAAGGGCCCCCAAACGCCTTTAAAAAAACGATCCTTCCAAAAGACTCGGGAGGCAAAACCCTTTCCCCTAATATTAGAGCCTACAATTTACCCCGCTGTAACCCCGCCATGCTGTAGAGGGGTTTGAAAATATTTCCCTCTTCCCCTAATACGGGCTATCGAGTCTAAATAGGGTTTTCCCCCTTGTACACTGACTCCCCTTTTTCAAAACCCCCCTAAAAAGGGCTCCCCCCCCTATAGCTAAGAAGGGATTAATTTTTTGGGGGAACACAATTAGTCCCCCGGGAAAGGGCACCCCGGAAAAAATTTTTTGGGGCTCCCTTATCAAGCAAGTACATTTTTTTGTCATGGGGGGACACCCCGGAATTTTGGGGCCCCTTTGGTTTTGGAAAAGGGTTTACCTCCCACAATGGGGGGAAATTGGGGGTTTTGAAGTATTTTTTTCAACTGGTTAAAGTTGGGGAAACGCTTTTTTTTTCTCTTTTGAGGAATTACAACCCTGTAGGGTCGGATGGGAGACCCCTTCTTTTCTTTCAAAAAAATTTAATTTATTTTCGGGGAAACAAAAATTTGGGTTTTCAGTAGCGATTTTGCCCAAACTCCTCATTTGATATTTGGTCGGACCAGTAAATTTCCCCCCGGGCACTTCCCTGAAACATTGGCCTTCGCAGCCCCCCAAGGATAAAGAAACGGGGGCTGCATCTTCCGGGGGGACCCGTGATTTTTCCCTGACTTTTATATAGCAGAACGGTGTTGGAGGGGGTGGGATTAGGGTCAGAAAAAAAGGGTTTAAATTGACGAATTTTTTGGGAGCCACATTTTTCCCTTAAAACCTTCATAGACCCTATCTATGGATTTAAAAAATCCCCCCCCACACCCCACTCTTTCCCTGATCTTTTAACTGCCGCCCTAAATGCTAAAACCCCCATTGACAGATCATGCTTTGGCTTATGGTTTCCCCGGGAAAGGTGAGGGGTTTCGGGTCAAAACTTATTTCTTGGCTAAACTCAAAACTTTTTTACCTCGGTACCCCTAACCCCCAAATTACTCTTTTTTCACCCCTTTAGGTACTAACTTACAGGTTTCCCGTGCAAAAATACTGAAATGTTACCATCGTGCGGCTAAACGGTCCCCTATTAAAGCTCTTGGTTGGATTCCAGCCCTCCGTCCCTAAACACAGTATTTCAACGGGAAAAAAAGGCCCCTGTTTTTGGAAAAGGTTTACATTTTCCTAGTTTAAAAAAGGGAAACCAGACAGAGAAAATTTTTTAAAAGCCTGGCAAGCTTTTTTTAAAAGGCCTTCCTCTCTTTATACTGAGATTATCTCTGTAATGCCGGGGCCTTTTTCCCTTTACAAAACCCTGGTACTGGGAAAATGGGTTTTGGGGCGGGGGTTCTGGGAAGGTTTCGAATAAACAGAGGGGGTTTCCCCCCCCTTTATTAAACAAAAGCCCACTCACCTTCGGGCCCGTGTTTGGGTTTCCTTCCCCGATATTCAACAAGGTCATTTGGCACTTTGGCCCCCCAAACATAAAAACAGAACTTCGTATCTTTTTGGGGTTTTTATAAACCCATTCTCAAAGTTGGGGGAGCTTTATTTATGTTTTTTTTCTATGTTTTACATTATTTTTTTTTTTTGTAATCTTTAAAAACACTTAAAAAAAATCTGCTTTCAATTTGTATACGCCCAGATATTTTTTTTTTAATTTTTTAGTCTTTGGGGGTATTTAATTTGTGTTTTTTTTTATGTATGGTTTTAAAAGAAAAACCTAATAAAATTTCTTGGGTATAAAAAAAAAAAAAATTAAATTAAATTAAAAAAAAATGCTTCAAAAATGAAAAAACTAATAAATTGGGGGGAATTCGGCCCCTAATCCCCATCGGACCCCCAAAAGGAAAACTTTTTTAAAACTATATTCCCGGGCCCCCCAAAGGTCTGAGGGACCGTTTTAACTTGGGCCCCCGGCTAAAAAGTTTTGAGGAAACCCCCCCCTCCCAAACAATGCCCTGAGAGCTAAATTCATCATTTTCAGCTGTAAAAAAAAATGGGCCCCCCTATACTCCCCGGGCCGGGAGGAGGGCCCGGGGTGCCGCGTCAGGGGCCCCCATCAAAAAATTTTGGGGCCCCCTACAGCTGGAGCGTCCCGGGCCACCCCCCCTGCCGCCCCGCTCAACGCTCACAGCCCAATTTCTGCCGTCCTCCAACACTCTGCGTCCAACTCCCCCCCCAGCTAAATCCTTCCCCCCCCACTGCCCACCATCCCACTGCCCCGCAATCACCAACAAGCCAGATAAAGAAAAAAAAAATTCTGGGGTCACAAGGACAAAAATAGAATTGCGCCATTGTTTTGGATTTAGTTCTTGCTAGATTTTACATTTGTGGATCAATACGTATACAAGGGCCAGCAAATACCCCCCACATGAATCAAACCCCGTTTTCACCACTAAAATGGTTTTCGACCCCAAAAAAAATACCCAGACCAATATTGCCAAGCAACAAAATACAAAACTTTAAAAAAATTTCCCCCAAAAATCAAACCCTAACTAACTAAAAAACCACCAATAAAAGTTACTGAAACCCAAATCAGCATAACCCAAAAAACAATATCCCCCAAACAAAAAATTTTACAAAGCCCCCAAAAATACCCCGCCAAAATCATCACCACCCTTTCCCCCACCCCTAAAAAACTGAATAATACCACCACTTTTTCTGAACATAAACCATTACACCAAGACCAATATTTCCTCCATACAGTGACCATATAGTGGTAGATACCAGGTACACAGGCGCTTTGCAAATAGTTTACTTACATTTAGGGCCCCACAAGTAACGTCTTGTCTGATGAGTCGATCACTTTCTCTTTTCTTCTCTATTCAGTCCAGACCTCTGTGATGACTTCTTCCATCCACCACTCATCCCTGCAGAATTTACAATACAAACACCTGAGACTCCTCACTTTGTTATAATTTTCCCAACTGTGTGCAACCCCCTCCCCACTCCCATTTACAAACTTCACATCTATACTGGCCCAAATGGTAATAATTATACCCTGGTAATTATGCCTCCCCTAGTAGGCGAGCAGGTAGATTAGAAGCCCCCCACTCAGTAAGTAGGTTCATTGGGACCCCCTGCTGGTAGCTAGGTAGCTTGGGGCCCCCGTTGTAGTTTAGGGCCCCAGTAAGTAGTTTAGGGTCCGTGTAGGCAGCTTAGGGCCCCCTGCAGATAGCTTAGGGACCCCAGCAGGTGGTTTCGGCCCTCTCCTGTAGCTTAGGGCCTCCCCTGTTGCTTAGGCCCACCCCCGTAGCTTAGCCTACCACCTGTACTGGTTTAGGCCCCCTCTGTATTAGTTTAGGGGCCCCTGAGCAGTTTAGGGCCCCCTTTGCAGTGTAGAGACCCCTCGGCAGTGCAGGGCCCCCTCGGCAGTACAGGGTCCCCTAGTAGGTAAGTACTTACCTTTCTGCGCTCCCCCAGCATCTCCGTCTGTTCCTGGCCCCAAGCCTGCCGCTTTAGGCTTGAGGCCTAGAACAGGAAGCTCAGCAGGCAGCGTGTTGACGTCACTTCCGTCGCGCTACCTGCATAGCTATGTACGGCAGGGGCAGGGAGTGCGCAGCTCTCCCTACCCCGCCGTTCATCTTAATTGTATGCGCGTCACAAGGGCGTGCATACAATTAAAGGGGTTGTCTCACTACATTGATTCCTCTTACCTCAGTCCTGTTTTCTTCAGGAGAGATCAAACAGGTCTGTAGCTATAGCGACCTGAGGAGCTGATGCAGCCCATACAAGAGGGGATATCTTGGAATAGGTAGGACACTGTTAATGGACACATATTGCAAAGTGACTTGTTTTTGCAAGATCTGTAACATAAAAAGCAGCAATCCTTGTAGTGAGACAACCCCTTTAATATAGCCTCTGTGAAGCAAGGGGGGTGGAACCTGCCGCCGGCGGCGAGCCCCCCTTTGCTTCACAGACCGCCCTGGCCCCGTAGAGCAGTACCGGTTGTACTGCCCTAACGGCGGCCCTGGCTGTGATGCTGCGGAAAGCCGGCAGTGGGATTTATAGGGTTAAACCCCACCACCAGCTTTCCACAGCATCACGGAACTCCATTCTCCTGTCAGCCCAAGATTTTTCAGTGCGGGCAGCAAGCGCTCGTTGCAGGCGGCGGCCGCCACTCCTCTATCCATTCATCCCCCTGCAATGTAAGTGCAGGGGGGCGATCGGTTGCCATATCAGCTGAAGCCTCATGCAGACTTCCACAGCTGCCATATATGTACACCTGTCACCCTGACTAGGTAATGAATGAAAAATCCTATATACAGCAATACAATAGTACTGCTGTATATAGGACAAGATATACAAGTCTGGATTCAATTATAACATGAATGCAAGGCTGTGGTATGTAAACAGCTCTTACAAAATATGACTGCATAGGGAGAGACACAGTGACATGTGGAGGGGGGGACACACACACGGAGCCAGCATGAACAGTGAAAGGGCATGATGTCATCCCTTCGGTTAAGAAACACCCAGCTGGGAGGGAAAGAAACGCCACTGAATTTCTGTAACTGAGAGGCTGTGAGCACTGAAACAGGCTAACTGACGAAGCGATACATCCCACTTTAAAGTAAAAAAAAGAAAAAGTTTAAAAATGAAAATAAATAAATAAATAAATAAATAAATAATAATAATAAAAAGTAACACATATTTGGTATCGCCACATCCGTAAAAGTCAGATCTATTAAAGTATAACATAATTTATCCCGTACGCTGAACACTGTAGAAGAAAAAACTTTTCAAATGCCAAAATTGTGGGTTTTTGGGCATTTAATATCCCCAAAAAAAATTGGAATAAAATGTGATCAAAAAGTCACAGGTATTGCAAAAAAAACTACACTTCAGCCCACAGTTTTTGCTTTAAATTTTTTTCTTCCTATTTCCCCCTCTAAAACCTAGATGCATCTTATAGTCCAAAAAATACGGCAGATATGATGCAATGAGTAAGTATATGACAACCAAGTGTAAACTGCCAGCTAGGCTTCCCACCACACATTCCACTTGGCTTCCTCAGGGGAATCTGAATGCGTATGTCCATGAGAGTCTTTTATACCCAGTTTGATAAGATGTAATGAGACACACCTGTAAGTCCATGTGTGGGGTTTAACGCTTCCTCCAGCTGTTATGTTTCAAAAGAACTTTATTGCCAGATGGACATTAAACCCACAGAAAAAAAAAACAACAAAGTACATGAAACGTTTTTGGGAGAGAGGTGGATCCTTGAGACTAGGAGAATTAGGACCAGGAATGGCACCAGAGGCCCTGGAGACTTGTGCCAGGAAGAATGTCAGAGGAGCACCAGAACTAGGAACATGGCAATCACAGGACGGGAGGTAGACAGGGGTCCGGACCAAGCACGGAGCACAGGCAGGAACACAGACCAAATAACCAGAGAATAGCCAGAGAAAGAGCAACCAAGACCCCAGCGTGTACTCAGATAGCTCAGGCCCTGTTTGATAGCAGAGGCTGGTTTTTATAGCCAGCCAGACAGGGAAATGGGTGTCAGCTGCTAATGCTGATGTGAGGTGAACCGTTGCCCTGCTGGCTGGCATGGAGAACGCTGAACCTCCAACACAGCTGCCCTTAGGATCTAAGGCATGTGGTAAACAGGTCACGGTCCTTACACCAGCTTATCCAATTGTGCACTGCGCCGCCCCAGAAGGCATCACATGACCGCAACCTACGTCACGTCCCCATCATATGATGTGGGCAGGCGCAGAAAAGCGACCATGTAAAGACACATCACCACAGCGACAGCACTCGCTGGAGTCGGGGGAGGCGTTCACACATAGACTGACTGTTAAGTACGAAAAAATAAAACATATTGCATTCAAGTAACAAATGTAAAACATCTTCAAACACAGACGACAGAGAGAGGAAGTTTAAGAGTAAGTATAGATACATGCAAGGGATTATAATAGCTGGACAATGACAAGATTCAAATGTGTACAGAATAAATAAGGATACAAAAAAAATATATTTAGAATATAGTAAAGACGATACATGCATAAAACTAAAGTGCTATAACAAAAATGGAAGACTCCATAAAGTGACAATAAAGGGGCGGAAAGCTTTTTTTTTTTAAAACGCAATAAGGCACAAAATTTAAAAGTACCAAAAAGGGGGGTAAAATAAAAATGAAATGCACATTTAAAAAAAGTATGGACCCCAATGTTTCAAAAAAGTGATTTTATATATTATATATATATATAAAAATATATAAAATATATTTAATATATTTATAATATTTATATTATTTTTAATATATCCCAAGGAAAGTCCCCGGGTTACAAACGGGCGGGAAAAGGGGGTAGGTTTGTTTTTAAAATTTGAATTTGTATGTAAGTCGGGAACGGGTAAAATTATTAAATGAAATTTCCAAAGCAAAAACTATTTTTTTTTTATTTTTGGGTAGTGCAGGGAAATTTTTTACATTTGTTTTGTGTCTGTCCCCTTTTTTGGGAAGTTTTCCGGGGCTAAATTCTGTATTTTAATGTGCAGTTGGGGCCCATGCTGGCACTTAAATATCATGGGGCGTGGACTCAGGGGTTAAAATTTGCCACCCACCCCCCAAGAAGTCCCCGTTTGAAATTTAGGGGACTATGTAAGTGGGAAAACGATGTAATTCGGGGGGCCCTGCCTGTATATATATTTAAAATATATATATATATATATTTTTTAAAAATTAAAAAAATATATATATATTTATATATATATAAAATATAAAAAATATATATACAAATATAAAAAAGAAAATATTTGCATAAAACAAAAAAGTGAAAAAGTTCTACAAAAAACAAACAAAAAAGAAAAACCCCCTTAAGTGACAATAAGAGACTGAAAGCCTATACGCATTAAGGCACACAGAATAAAAGTACAAAAAGGAGGCACAATAAAGATGCAGTGCACACTACAAAAAATATGGGCACCAATGAGTAAAAAAAGTGATTTTTTCTTTAAAATATTTTTTTTGGGCATCAAAATCCCGGCCCAAACAAAAAGCAGAGAAAATAAAAAATTGAATATCCAAATAACACTTTGGTATGGGGAAATTTTATTTTTCATGTTGGGAAAAAGTACAATTATTTTGTTTACTTTGTGAAAGGGGGATCATTTTCCCCTGGCGGCATATTGCTGCCTATTTCATTTTCTTTTTTTAAAAAACCAAAATAAAAATTAAAATAAAAAAAAAAAGAAAAAAAGAAAAACAAGAGTTGCTAAAAAAGAACATGCAGTTAAACAGCCTTGGGTAGAGGCATACAGCCCAAAAATATTTTTTAGCTGTACTAAAATTGGGGCCCTTAAACATGTGCAAAAACCCTTTTTCCCATGTTGGGCGTTATAGAATGTATAATACGCCTTTCCCCACCCGTTTTATGTGTGTGTTCACGAAGTCATGGGGTTTAAAATTTAAAAAAGGGTGCCTGGTGGGCAATTTTGGGAAACAGAAAAGGTACTCCCTCAAATAAAGGAAAGTTTTTCCCCTTCCTGCCTGTGAGATTATATGTAGTAGTTTTCTGCAAACCCGGCGTGGACCTGGCCCGACCCCCTGGGGTCATGTGCCCGAATACCCGCCCAAAAGGGAGTAAGGGGGGGACATAATTTTTTAAGTGAGTTTAGGGGAAATCGCTTTTTTGGCTTCCAAAATTTTTTGGGATTATGGGGCATTCCCAAAAAGAAGTAAAGAGGTTAGCCCCCTCTCCCCTGCACCCTAAGCCAGTTTTTCCCCATTTAAAAATTTCCCCCACCCTATTTTCCCCGGATGGGGGTTAATGTATGCTTTATAAATATAACTGTAGGGCTTCTCCAGGTACCTTTGCTTGAGGGCAGAAACCTCCTGTTGTTTCGAAATCGGGTTTTAGCAGGGTGGAGACATCTAGCCCTTAGGGTTTTCCCGGCCCCCCAATTTGGGTAAGGGCCATGTTTGAAGTTTTTTGTAGGGGATTGGATTGGGGAATATTTTTAAAAAATAAAATATGAAGTAAAACCTCTTTTTAAGGTCCCAAAAGGTCATATGGCTTCCGACCCCCGGGTTTCCCAACCATCCTCCCCCAGCTTGGCACGTTTTTTGGAGAGTAGCTTTTTCCCGCTTAAGTATGCAAAAAAAAGACAGGGTTAGCCCCCGGGAATTTCGCCCTTAGCTAATCTAAGGGGGGATCTTGTCCCCTGGCCCCTTGTATCTACTAAGTGAGATATATTGGGGATCCCTGCTTTTTAACCGGCTTTGATTTCCCTGTGTGGTTTGTCCTTTTTAAAATCCTGGGTTAGCCAATAATGTTAGGAATAAAGGGGGCCCCGGGAACCTCGCCCCCCATCCCATCCGAATTTTTTGCCATCCTTTCCCAGGGAATTTAAAAAAGGGTGGTTTCCCGATTTTTTGGTATTTGCCCAGGTTTTGGGTTTTTGACAAAAGGGAGGAATTTGGGGTCAGGGAGATTGGCCCCCCCATTTTTAAAACGGACCCTGAAACCCCCGTTTTTTGAAAAAACGAGGTGTTTTGCAGCCAGTCGGCCAGGCCCGCATCAGAGGCAGCTAAGTGTAGTGTGCCACATGGGAAGGTTAAGCCCTTTCCTTTATGGGATTTTGGGTTTGCTGTAGGAAAAACCGGGGGAAAGGGCGAGTTCTTTTTCCCCATTCCATATAAAATTTGGGGCGCATTAGGCCGTTAATTACTTAATATCTTTGGGCCTAATGAAAACCCGGAAAGTGTTTTTTAAGATATAAAAAAATTTTGGGGAAATTTCCCCGAAATTTGGGTTTAGGGTTTCCCCTTTCCAAAATAAAAACAGAGGTAGGGAAAACCCCCAGGATTTAAGGAATTGTTCAATTTCCTCCCATTTTGTGTAATGTTGCATCTGTAAATTGGGGGTGGATTCCCGGGAATTTTTTCTCCCCAAATATTTTAGTGAAGACGTACACCAAATTGAAAAAGGTTTGGGGGGGAGCCCCCAGGTCGGTCCCGACGGGGCCTTTCAGCATCAGGGCTTGCGTTTTAAACTAGATTAAAGAGTAACCCACCAGGGCTCCCACCTCCCCCCAAGGGCCAATAAAAACCTGACAAGGGATCAGGGGTTTTGGGTGATTAGGGGAACATTTATCTGCGAATGCCGCAAGATTCCCGTAATTCAGGGTTTTTTTGGGAGAAAAAAGCCCTAAAGGTCGTGGGGGAATTTAAAAGGTATAAGGTGGGTCTAAAAAAGCCCCCGTTAAATAAGAAGGCGGAGGGGGGGACCCCCCGTGTACCCCAGGGAAAATACCCATCCCCTGGGGCCCCCCTCCCGTTTACTATGGGGGGAGCTGTTTCGAGCCTTCCTGGGGTGTTTTTGTGGAAAATGTAAGAAAAGTATTCCCAAAAACCCCCCGTTCTCCAGTGTGCTTGTCAGAAAAGGCCCCTTTAAATTCTATCGAACGCCTTTTCGGCGTCCCAAAAACTTAGAACATTGGGGGGTGCTGCAGTGGTGGTTGCGCTTCCCCCGGCCCGCTTTGCGAACCCCAACATTCTTTGGGTGCCTTTTTTGACTTATGAAAACCTTGCTTTGGGTTGGAAAGGGGCAATATCAGGGGAAAGGGCCTTTTATACGGGGGTGGGTTGGGGTATCTTGGGGGAAAAAAATTGTAATTTGAGTTTCAAAAAGAGTGATAGGTCTATATTTTGTGGGAGACTGGGTCCTTTTTCCCCGGTTTTTGGTATAAGAATAGTTTTGGATTCCAAAAATAAGTCCCCCAGTTTTTTGGGTTTTGATAGATTTTCATTGTACAAAAGAGGCAAAAATTGGGGTGATTTGGTCCCAAAAAAAAACAGAATTTTATAAAAATTCGGGTTTTCAAAGCCATCGGTCCCGGGGGTTTTTCGCGTAGATCAGATATAATGGCCGCCCCTTTAAAACCCCTCCCCGAGTTGGACCTCTCCAAATTTTTTTTTTGTTCAGTTTGTTAGTTTCCCGGGAGGGGGGGGTATTTATGAAAATTTGTGATTTTCCCGGGTGTCAGTTGGTTTTTCCTATTTAGATTCTCATAAACCACAGAAAAAAATCTTTCCCATGGTAAGGGCACCCTCTGTGTGTTGGTTTTATTGGTTTCGGGGTTTTTCAGTGCCATAAAATTTTGGTTTTTTTGTCGTGTGTGATTTAATAAAAATCTCCCCCAAAAATTGGCCTTTGCTTTTTGCCCCCCCCGTATATTTGTTCTGAGAGAGACGTATTAAAGGCCAAACCCCCGGGCCTTGTACGAAAGCATCCTTCGTTTCCCTTTTAAATTCTTTTACATGTTTGGGGGGGGGTGACGGGTGAGGGGGCATGTTGGTGTTCCCGGGTGAGCCCACAGTTGGGGGAAAATGTAGGGACCAAAAAATTTTTTTCCCGGGCTTCTTTACGTTGGAAAGACACAAAGTTCATTTATGTGTCCCCCCCCAAGACCGCTTTTGCCGCCTTTCCCAAAAAGAGGGGGGGTCAGCCAGTGTGCTCTAAATTGTCATCAATGGGAAATTTTGGGGGAAGTTGGTTTATTATAAAAGACTTAAAAGGGCTTCTGAGTTGGAAAAAAAAGTGGGGGAATTTTCCCCAAAACTGGGACCCGGAAGGGCCAAAAAACAGAGAAAAATCCAATGCTAGAGTTAAAGGGAAAGGTCTGATAAATTTTATACTTTCAGTGCCCACATCGGGTTTCCCATGGGAGGAAAATTTCCCGGGGGGAGACTAGGAAGTAGTTTTGGCCCCCGGGGAGCTATCTTTAAATGTTGAGGGAGTGAAATGTAAATTTCCCCGGGGTCTGCATTTCCGCATCCTCCAGGGTCCCTTTGAGAGATCGAATCCATCATATTAAGGGTGCTCTCGTAGTTGGAGTTGGGGGGTTGCGGGGGAAATGGGGCCTAATTTTATTTTTGTGTTGGGGTATGGCGTTTTTGTCCCCCCCCCATTATCAAATTATTGGGCCCTTTTCCCCTGGGGAAGCATTTAGTTAAAGATGCGAAAAAGTTTTGGGAATTTTTTCCCCAAATTTTGGGGAAATTTGTTGGAGGGTATAGGGTTTTTTGGGCCCTATAGTTTTTTTTTAAAAGGATATAGCGTCCTCCCTTTTTCTGTTTAATTTCCCTTCCATGGTAGTTTAAAACCCTTTTTAAACGCTTTTCCACACCCCCAGATTTCCCAGGGTATAGCTGGAAGCATAGCAAAAATATCTTTGCCAGGGGGACGCACGGGGGAGCCGGGGTTCCTTTCCATGTGTCCTTTGTAAATTTCATTATGTCCGGGGTTTTAAAACTCTTAATGTGGGTTAATTTTTTTTTTCCCTTTAAACGGGGGGAATTTTAAACCCGCAAATTTCCCGGGGTAGGGGAAACTGACAGGGTTCCGGTGGGCTCTTGGGGTGTCACTGTGGTGGTGGGTTTATGTCAAGGTTTTTTGTTACCTGTTTACCGAAGCTTTTTTAAAATTTAAATTTTAGGGTTTGGCTCCCCCCCCAGTCCCAGCGAAACATAGGGGAATCCAAAAAGTGAGGGGGGCAGGTTTCATCCCGGGAAAGGCCCCAGTGCCGCCCCCTCCGCCCGTCCGAGTGCCAAAAAAAGAATCGTCCGAAAACGAATTTTTTGACCCAATGGGAAAAAACAGTCTTGGGGATTTAAAAATTATAAAAAATTTTTAAAAAAATTTTACCAAAAAAATAACAAGTAAAAATGCCGGGACGAACTTTTCCCGCCCTTTTTGCCCCTTAAATTTTAAACCCCTCTGTCCCCCCTCAATAACGTTCGCCCCGGGTCGGGTTTTCCCTGATATTGAAGTGTCTTTTTGTGCGAAAATGGTCCCCCAAGGCCAGCTGGGCCCCCCTTCTATTTTTTTACTCTCCCCGTTTGGGTGGGGTAGGTGAGTGGAATTGATGTTATTCGGTGTGTAGGTAACAAACAAAAAGGTGTAAAAAAGCTTCCCCTTTTTTAGTTCCCCTAGCCGAGGAAAATCTTGGAAGATTTTAAAAAAACTCCGGGCCCTTTTAAAATAAAACCTTTTTGGGGCTTCTGTAGGCCCGAATAGAAAATTTGTTCCTTTGGGGGCCCCTTTTAGAATTTTGGCGATCACCTGTCTAGGCCCCTAGCTTTGGGCCCCACTCCCCCCCTTTTGGGGGCCCTAGTCTAAAGAGCTCTCTCGATAGCTCTGGGGTCCGGGGTGTGGGAAATTTTTAGGCGGCCCTTTAGGGGCTGTGGGTTGTGGATTTGAAATCAAAGAAATCTCCCCGTATTGGAATCTTACTCCCACAAATCTCAAGTTTTTTAGGCCTGCGGTTCTCTAAGTCAATTTTATGGGGTTTCCCCCTTTGATTTGCCTCCGGGTTTGACTGGGTTTTAAAGCTTTCCCCAGTTTTGAAGTAGAGAAATTTTACGGGTTTAAAACCCCGTTTTCGAGCTCAAAAATTTTTGGGGGGTTTGGTGTTGATCAGTGGTTTGGGGCGGGAAGTTTAAAATTTAGGTGTGTAAGACCCCCGAAACCTTTTTGGCCCAATAGCGGGGTCAATAGTCCTTTGAAACCTCCCGTGCCAAAGGGGTTGCCCCACCTGGGTTTTTGGTTCTGATTGTGTGTCTATTGAGTGCGTGGGGGGGATGTTGGGGGCTTAAACCCTCTGCTAATCCCGAGGGGGGCCCTTTTGAGTAAAGGGGGCCCCATTTTTCCCAAACCCCGTCGGGCTTTTTTTGGGGGTGAAATTTTTCTTATTATTCTTAGCAGACGGTTTTGGGGGATTCAAAGACGTTGACTTTTTCTGTGCCTGAGTCGGGGAAATTTTTCTTCTTGTGGGGGCAGCTGTGATCGCTGGTTTTGTCTATTTTCGTGACAAGTACCCTTTTCCATCACCGGTGTCACTAGTGGAGACGAGAATTCAAGGATAATTATTCGGTTTTGCGGGGGGGACTTTGATAGGGAAACATATTTAAAGGGGGGATTTTGGGAAACGGTTTTTGGGGCCTTCATGAAAAGGGCCCGTTGGTATTTGGGTGACTATCCCTTAAGGGGAAGCCCTAAACCCCTTTTAAAAGAAGAAAAAAAGAGTGTCTCTCTGTGCTTTACAATGGGTTTTGGGAATTTCAAATATACATAAAAATTTTAAACCTTAAAACAAAAAAAATGAAATTTTTTTTTAAATTTAAAAACATAAAAAATTAAAAAAATGAAAAAATTTAAATTTACAAATATTGCACAAAGATGAATATTTCCCGAAAAATTTTAAGATAAATCCTTTGCTCTAAAACCCCCATCCAACATTTCCCCACAGCAATTTTAAAAACCCCCCAAAAAATCTTTATAATTTTCAAAATCTCTAGTAGTTTGCTACAATGTAAACAAATTTCCCCCCCCCCCCCGGATTGTAATCTGTTTTTGGGCCAGAGCAATGTCCAGACACACAAATATTTGATAGCTTATAGGTAGAAGGATTATAGTTAATGGTGATTTAAGTGACTTTCACATAGTTTGTGAGGCTATAAAACAGACAGACGTCCATCCAGTTCAGCCTATTGTGCTATAGTGTTGATCCAGAGAAAGGAAAACCACCATGAGGTAAAAGCTAATTGTCCTTATTTTAGGGGAAAAATTCCTTCCCGACTCCGATTCTGGCATCAAAATTAATCCCTGGATCAACGACCACTCTCCAGAACCCTTTAGCCCACTATAACTTGTTTCATTATTACATCTAGAAATGTATCCAGACCCTTCTCCAGAACCCCCAGCCCATTTATAAATTGTTTATTATTACATCTAGAAATGTATCTAGACCCTTCTCCAGAATCCCGGTCACTATAACTTGTTCTATTATTACATTTGAAATGTATCCAGGCCCCTTCTCCAGAATCCCTGGTCTCTATAACTTGTTCTATTTTACATGTAGAAATGTATCCAGACCTCTCCAGAATCCCGGTCACTATAACTTGTTATATTATTACATTTAAAATGTATCCAGCCCTTCCCCAGAACCCCAGTCACTAAAACTTGTTTTATTATTACATCTAGAAATGTATCCAGACCTTCTCCAGAATCCCGGTCACTATAACTTGTTTATTATTACATCTAGAAATGTAACCAGACCTTCTCCAGAATCCTGGTCCATAACTTGTTTATTAGTACATCTAAAAAATGTATCCAGACCCTTCTCCAGAATCCTGGTCACTATAACTTGTTATATTATTACATCTAGAAATGTATCGGGACCCTTCTCCAGAATCCTGGTCATCTAACTTGTTATATTATTACATCTAGAAATGTTTTCCAGACCTTCTCCAGAATCACTGGTCACTATAACTTGTTTATTATTACATCTAGAAATGTCTCCAGACCCTTCTCCAGAATCCTGGTCACTTAACTTGTTTTATTTATTACATCTAGAAATGTCTCCAAACCCTTCTCAAAATCCTGCTCACTATAACTTGATCTATTTATTACATCTAGAAATGTATCCAGACCATTCTCCAGAATCCTGGTCACAATAACTTGTTATTTTTATTACATCTAGAAAGTATTAAAAACCCTTCTCCAGAATCCTGGTCACTATAACTTGTTATATTATTACATCTAGAAATGTCTCCAGACCTTCTCCAGAATCCTGGTCACTATAACTTTTCTATTATTACATCTAGAAATGCCCTCCAGACCCTTCTCCAGAATCCGGTCACTATAACTTGTTCTTTTTACATCTAGAAATGTATCCAGACCTTCTCAGAATTCCTGGTCACTATAACTTGTTCTATTATTACATCTAGAAATGTATCCAGGACCCTTCTCCAAAATTTCTCGGTCCACTATAACTTGTTCTATTATTACATCTAGAAATGTCTCCAGACCTTTCTCCAGAATCCTGGTCACTTAGCTTGTGTCTATTATTACATCTTAGAAATGTATCAGACCCTTCCCCAGAATCCTGGTCACTAAAAACTTGTTCCTATTTTTAAACATCTAGAAATGTATCAGACCCTTTTCTCCAGAATCATGGTCATTTAGAACTTGTTATATTTATTACATCTAGAAATGTCTCCAGACCCTTCTCCAGAATCCCGGTCACTATAACTTGTTCTATTACATCTAGATATGTATCCAGACCTTCTCCAGAATCCTTTGGTCACTATAACTTGTTCTATGATACATCTAGAAATGTATCCAGACCCTTCTCCAGAATCCTGTTCCCTATAACTTGTTCTATTTATTACATCTAGAAATGTATCCAGACCTTCTCCGGGAATCCTGGTCACTATAACTTGTTCTATTATTACATCTAAAAAATGGTCTCCAGACCTTTTCTCCAGAATCTGGTCATATAGCTTGTTTTTATTAAAATCTAGAAATGTATCCAGACCTTCTCCAGAATCTGGTAAACTATAACTTGTTCTATTATTACATCAAAGAAATGTATCCAGCCCCTTCTCCAGAATCTGGTAAATATAACTTGTTATTATTATTATATTAGAAATGTATCCAGACCCTTTCCAGAATCCTGGTCACTAGAACTTGTTATATTATTAATCTAGAAATGTATCCAGCCCCTTTTTCCAGAACCCTGGGTCCCTATATTGTTCTATTTTTCATGTAGAAATGTATCCAGACCTTCTCCAGAATCTGGTCACTAAAAACTTGTTATATTATTAATCTAGAAAATGTATCCAGACCCTTCTCCAGAACCCCGGTCACTATAACTTGTTTTTATTATTACATCTAAAAATTTATTTTCCAGACCCTTCTCCAGAATCCGGTCACTTAACTTGTTCTATTATTACATTAGAAATGTTTTCCAGCCCCTTCCCAGAATCCTAGTCACTATAATGTTATATATTTACATTAGAAATGTATCCAGACCCTTCTCCAGAATCGGTCACTATAACTTGTTCTATTTTTAAACATCTAGAAATGTATCCAGACCCTTCCCAGATCCTGGTCACTATAATGTTTATTATTACATCTGGGAAATGTATCCAGACCTTCCCCAAAATCTGTTTCACTATAAATTCTTATATTATTACACTCTAGGAATCCAATACTGAGCCCTGTGGTCCCCACTAGTAACAAGGATCCAGTCCAAGTATTTACCATTAATCACTGAGTATAGAGGACAAAAAGACTTTTGTGTAAAGCAGAAATCCTTCCCCACAATCTTGCGCATCAAATGTATAGAAAATAATTCACATTGATCAATTTTTCGCTTCTGTTGATTCCATTCTGACTGCAGTTTACAAAAATGGACACTAGATGGAGCTCATTGCACCATCGCTGAATTTGTAGTTTGATTTTATTAGACTGATTTGTTCCTGAACTTTTATCTCTTAAAGGATAAACATGGATTTAATAAAGTGACAACCTAATCTTGTTTTTTTATGTGAAAATTTGGGAACTGCAATTTCTTTCATGTAATGCATTTTACAGGAGACTTTTTTTAGTGTTTTGGCGTTTGATTTTTATTCCAAGGTGATTTTAGTACATCACATTGGGAGATTGTGCATTATTGCGGATAATGTCGGGAGGTGCATGAAATTTTCAAACATATAATCATTTAAGCTTCATGTGATCTCCATAGTGTTGAAATTGGCATAGTGAGTGCTATGGCGCTGTAATTGCAAAATTAGTAAAAACTGAAATAACACATTTATAATATAGTTTATGTTTCATTTCCTCACTTTTTTAAATATTTCTGCCTGCTGGCAGTGAATTGAGACCACTCCATACATGCTGGATTCTGGATACCAGTTATAGTCTGTACCTGTCTTCAGTGGCTGTGACTAGAGAAACCTCCAATTTTGGCTGTTTAACTACTTAGATGTCATGGTGAACGCGACTGTGGCATCTAAGCAGTTATACATTGGAAGGACGCCTCCTCGCACCTCCCTATCGCATCTTCTACAACATAATTGCGTTAATGAAGGCCGCCTCACCAGCCATCTTCCTGCCACTATCACACTCTGCCCAAAGCAGGGTGTAATAGGAGAGCTGTGGGTGCACACTATTCTTCTATACATTAGTATTGCTAAATAGTATAATACAACTTCAACAATCCAGCATTATAGCATAAAATCAAGGTATTTTATTGTAGAAAATTCACATAAGCTACAGCAAATAAAATAGCATTGTAACTGAAGGCACACTTACGCGTTTAGAACCAGATTCGGTTCTTGGTCAGCTCAAAGAGCTGGTTCGAAACGCGTAAACATGCCTTCAGTTACAATGCTATTTTATTTGCTATTACTTATGTAAATTTTCTGCAATAAAATACCCTGATTTTAGGCTATTGCGCAGGATGGTTGAAGTTGGACTGAATTTATTAAGCCGCTGGCCGATGGCAAAGCCTGTGGGCAAAGGAAGCTACAGGGAACTCTCTGAAGACGACGAATGTAGAAGCCAAACTTGCCTATGTATTCACTTTTACCTATTGCTGAATAGTGTATGTGTTTGTGCCAATAGAGGTCAATTACCCTAGGGGGACTAAAATAACAAATAAAATAAAAAATTAAAAAGTTAAAATAAATATTGAAAATATTAAACATTCTACCTTCCCCCATTTTACAAATAAAAACAATTAAAAAAAAACAAAACAAAATACATAATGGGTATCACTGTGTCTAAAATTCCGATCTATTAATATGTAACCTTGAATATCCTGCATGATGAAATAATAGCCAGTGCCAAAATTATGTTTTTTAGGGGAATGGACATGTCTCCTCAAAAATTGGAATAAAAAGTGAACATAAAGTCACAAGTATCCGAAAATGATACCAATGTAAACTACACTTCGGTCCACAAAAAAACAGTGAGGAAAAAAATGGTTTAAAATCAGAATTGTATTGACCCACAGACTAAAGGTAACATTAAGATTGCACATCCAAAAAAAGATGGCACAATTGGGTTTTTTTTTTTTTCTATTTTACCTAGGTGAGGCGGCTGCATCAGGTCACGATCTGGGAATTAAATTTTTACCGAGGGAGAGGAGGCGGCGCCATTTGACCTATTTGTCTGAGATGCCAAAATGCCTTGTCCCAGCCATGAACCTGGTTCCAGCCCTGCGGTTCCCCAGATGTCAGGTGCTGTTCCTGAATAGAGATGAGCGAACAGTAAAAAGTTCTAGTTCGATTAGAACCTGGAACTTTTGTGAGTTCGGTTCGAGGTTCTATTCGAACTACAACTCGAATCCCATTAAAGTCAATGGGAGAAGATGTTCTGTTTAATTGTTATACCTATACAGGTGAGGAGTAGCTGGAATTACCATTCATTACAGTAACCTGGATACATGGAACAATTTAGTGGAGAAAATTTGGCTCTAAGAGTGAGAGAAAAAAACTGAAAGGCTAAAATACTTCATTCCTTTCAATGGCTAACTGAAAAAAATGAGGACAGCTTGCAAGCAGGGGTGTACTATAGGAGGTGCAGAGGTAGCAGCTGCTACGGGGTCCTGCATCCTGAGGGGGCCTAAAAGCCCCTGTGACACATAGGAGATTTGGAGATGGTGTGTTATACAATTACTGAACCCCCAAAACTGCAAACATAGAACTTTTGGCCACTATGATTTAGCAAATCCAAGCACTCTGCATAATATAAATCCATGTATATGAGAGTTAGGCATTATGTGAGCCTGCAAATGTCGCCAAATAACAGCTTCTGGGTGTGGGAAAGATGCGCCAGCAATACCAAACTCCCTAACTCCTAACTATTGATGGGCTATGGGGAGGAAATTTCTTTTCTAACTAAGAGCAGTCTGTACAGTACAGAGAGTGAGCTGAAAAAGGCGTTCACAAGGCAACAGTGAAATATATATAACCATGGTCATGTGGGTTTTAGCAGCCAATTTAAAGCCCTACACCTCAGCGATTTAAGTTTTTTTACCTTTCTCTGTGCTCTGCACTGATTGGAAGGCCGCCAAAAGTGCAGAAAGGTGATCGGATGGCCCTCAAAAGTGCAGAAAGGTGATTGGATGGCCCTCAAAAGTGCAGAAAGGTGATTGGATGGGTGCCAAAAGTGCAGAAAGGTGATTGGATGGCCCTCAAAAGTGCAGAAAGGTGATTGGATGGGCGCCAAAAGTGCAGAAAGCTGCTGAAAACTTAACCGAAAATGGAGTGTCAAACTAGAACTAGATCTTTACTCGAACGAACAGTAAAATGTTCAGTTCGAGTTCTAAAAATTCAAGAAGTTCTACTAGAACATAACTTTTCTAGAACATTTCGATCAACACTATTCCTGAAGCATTTGGCTGCAGGTGGTTTATAGAGGCCAGAAAACACATGTAGAATTTTTCCTCCATAGACTTTAATGTGATTCAGGAAATCCTGATCCCAAATATTGCAACCAATTTGGCCGAACTGTTCTCGAATTACCAGCGGGCTATTCAAGAAGTCCCATGTAAGCAGTGCCATTCATGTGATTGCTCGGGACACAGAGCGCTCCATAGAGACATAGAGCGCTCCATTTTTTCTTCTGCAATGTTGCTGATCCATAGATCACAGAGCAGGAAATTACGGTAACACCCCGGGTTCCATCACTTTTTGATGCCTGCTACATCTGTATATCTGCTGCCAGTCACGCCTCAGTGCCGCCTGCATTGGGCATCACTAGGCATCCGTGCATTATATTCTAAGCTCTGTTCTGTCCTTAATCTTGTGTTTTGCAGAGATACCGGGCGTTCTATGAATCCCTGTTTGAGGTTTGCAGTAATTCCCCGCGGTCACTCATGCACCTGGCCAGGTGCGCCCTCCGCGCCTTCTTCAGGAAGAGGTGTCACTGTGTCATCCCTCAGCTGCCTCTGCCGACCACCCTGAAGAAATACCTCCTGCTGGAGCCACAGGGGCGACTCTACTAACTCTATGAACTGCTGCAATACTGAAGCACAGCGGCACTTGTTGTATTGCATTCTGGGATTTTAAGCTGCATCCCGAAGGACAGCGCTTACTCAAGCCTGAAAGCCTGAGTGTCCACAGAAGCTGAAGTAGATAGTCAGCGATGAGCTGGTAACCGGTGTCTGAATATAGGCAAAGAGATTTTGATAATCCAGGTACCCAGAAGCACCCATGTGCTGGATTATCAGAAATCATGGACTATTGGAAGTTCAGCTACATATACGTATATTATGAATGATTATGAATACAAGTGGGCCTCATGTATGAAAACTGCCTAGTGGTAAGACTTTCTTTGTTGCCCACAGCCAAAGTACACAGATATAAGGCATATCAAAACTGTGTAAATGTTGAGCTTTCCTTGTTGTCCATAGCAACCAGAGCCCATAGCAACCAATTAGAGTCCATAGCAGTCAATAAGACCTCATAGCAACCAATCAGAGCCCATAGCAACCAATCAGCCCATAGCAACCAATCAGCCCATAGCAACCAATCAGAGCCCATAACAACCATTCATAGCCCATAGCAACCAATCAGAGCCCATAACAACCAATCAGAGCCCATAGCACCAATCAGCTCATCTTTCATTTTCCAGAGCGAAAAAAAAATAAAAGGGCCGGTTTTGTTATGACCTCTGATTGGTTGCTATGGGCTCTGATTGATTGCTATGGGCTCTGATTGGTATGGGGGTTGATGGCTGCAAAGCTTGATTGGTTTTCTAAGAGTTGATTGGGTTTTATGGGGTCTGTTGGGGTTTCATGGGCTGATTAGTTTTGGGGGTTGGGT
>JAODAL010029348.1:0-51736 GCA_025379985.1 Phyllomedusa bahiana
ATGTCTACCTAAGTCTTGGTAAATATTCCAGTTTTCTTTATAGGCTTGTCTGTGTTCCCCCGGGCCCCCCCCCCCCTCCCTCCCCCCCGTGCTTTACGTGGTAGATGCCCCTTTTAAAATTCTTACCTACCAAAAAAATCCCCATTCTCGATCTAACTGTTTAAGGATCACAGCTAACTAAGCTTTCTCTGGGGAAAAATGAAAAATTTCGCTGAGCTGTTTGGACAGCTTTTTGGGCAGAGGACGCCCTATCTATGGACGTGGAGACATGTCATGAACGGGAAGGGCTTTTATGAAAAAACGGGGCTTTTGATTTTTCCCCCAAATCGCAACCATCCATCCCATCTGACGTCGCCACACATCTTCCCCTGCTTTTTCTGTAACTGATTTGCGGGCCCGCCAAAATGACGGGAAAGCGCCGAAAATGGCGAAATTTTAATAGATATCACAGATTTTACCTAAATTTCGATCAACAAAAAAACGTCCCGATTTCAACTTTGTCGATAAAATCAAAACACTAGTTGGCACTTTTTTAAAAATGCCCTTTTTTTATGACATTAGGGGTTAGAAATTTAGTAGAAATTTTCTCACATTTTCAAAAAAAATTTGCAATATACATTTTTTTAGGGCCTTTCCAGTTCTGACAGGCTTTGGGGGGCTGAATTTTAGATACCCCCTAAATGATCCCTTTTAAGAAACAAACCCCTTTTAAAGTTTTTTACAACATGTTTAGGAAGTTTGATAACCTTTAGGTATTTCACAAATTTAAAAAGAAAGTGGGGGTAAATTTCAAAATTTCATATTTAATTTTTTCCTTTATTCACGGGGAAACGGAAAAATGTGATAGAAAAATGCAAGTAATATCAATTCCCCAGGTTGCCATTTTTAGAGATATCCCATAGGGGCCCAGTGCTTTTTGGCCAACCTAACCCCCAAAAATAGGAGGAGCACCTACTGGACTTGGGGCTCATTTTAAATGAATTTTATTGGGGCCCATTTCAGGTTTGAGGGGCCCAAGGGTGCTAAAACTTAATAAACACCCCAAAAAAAGCCCCCATTTTGGGAATTTACCCCCCTTAAGGATATTCGGGTGTGTAGTGAGTTATCGACCACGGGTGATTCACAAATTTTTTTTTTAGCATAGGCGTGAAAAAAAAAAAAAAAATTTTTTCCCA
The DNA here is from genome assembly GCA_025379985.1 of Phyllomedusa bahiana. Lineage (NCBI taxonomy): Eukaryota > Metazoa > Chordata > Amphibia > Anura > Hylidae > Phyllomedusa > Phyllomedusa bahiana. Next base: position 1,176 of record JAODAL010029348.1, read on the forward strand.
AAAATTTTTGCAAATTTAGCTTAAATGTTTCTTTTTTTAAAGGAACCTGGAAAAAAAAACCCCCAAAACTTGTTAAGCAATTTCTTCCAAGTTCGGCAATACCCTAATGGGGGTTAAACTGCTGTTTGGGCGCAGGGGGGGGCGTACAAGGGAGGGAGCGCATTTGGCTTTTGAACGCAGATTTTGGTGGGCCATTGCATTTCAAAGCCCCAAAGAACCCAAAAGGTGAAATCTTCCAAAAGTCGCCCCTTTTTTAGATCAAACCCTCATGGTCTCAATATGGGTGATTGTGCATTTTGGGCAACGGGTTTTCCATCTTTTTTTTTTAGCATTGGCCTGAAAAGGGGGGAGGGGGGGAAAGCAGTTCCCCATTTTTTTTGGGCTTCAATTTTACAGCTCCCCCGTGCAGTGTAAGTGATGTGATAATTTACTTTGGGGGGTCGGTACAATTGCAATGGTTATATTCTATATATTTTTTTTTATGTTTTATTACTTTTCCCACAATAAAAAATGGGTCAAAAAAAAATTTGCTTTTTTTGTTGTCCTATTTGACAGTCATAACTTTTTTTTTTTGCTGTTTCAAGTTTTGGGTGGGCCTTTTTTTTTTTGCGGGGGGGAATTGATGCTTTTTTGGTACCATTTTGGGGGGCATACAAATTTGTTCATTTTTTTAGGTTTTGTGAAGTTTTTAAAAAAATTACAGAATTCCCGGTTGGGGGGGTTTTTTTTTTTTATTTTATGGCGATACTTGCGTTTGATTTACTGCTAGCTTTTCTCACAGGTCATACGATTACGCAATACCCAATTTGTTATTTTTTTTATTTTTTACGCTTTTTACAATAAAAAAACTTTTATTCAAACAGGAAAAACATTTTTTTCATGCCTGTTGGAGCTATAAACTTTTTTTTTTTTTCTGGTATGGGGGGTGTACAACTTTTTTTTTGCGGGGTTGTTGTTTTTGTTGGAAAATTTTGGGGGACAAAACTTTTTTGATCAGTTTGAAACCGTTTTTTGGAAGGCAAGTGAAAAAATATGCAATCCTTGTATTTTTTTTTATTTTTAACAGGCTCCTGTGATACCGTAATAAGTTGTTTTACTCTTTGGGTCGATACGTAACGGGGATACCCCCTTTATATAGCTTTTTTTATGTTGAAGACTTTAAAAAAAAAAAGTGTTTTTAGTGGTAAAAGATTTTTATGCAAACCTATCTTCGAGAGCCTAACTTTTTATTTTTCCCATTAGAGCTGTGTAAGGACTTTTTTTTTGAGGGGTGGACTGCGTTTTTTTTGGACAAAAGTTGGGGTTTCTAAGTTTTTGATCACTTTATTCGTTTTTTTGTGCTGCGGGGTGAACAAAAATTTTAATTTCCCTACGGGTAAAATTTAAATGACGTTTTAGGGAGGGCGGTACGCACGGGCTACCCCAAAAATGGGGACTTTATTTATTTTTTTATCTTTTTGGGGGGATTGGCGTTTGTAAAGGGGGAAAAAGGGGGGTGTATGTTTTTTATTTTTCATTTGTGTTTGTGTTTTAATTGTTTTTCACATTTTTTTTCTTTTTTTACTTTTCCATTTTTTTTTTATTTTTCCCCCTAGGGGGTTTGAATGAGAGATCTTTGATCTTTTATTCAATAAAAGGGAATCAAAGCACAGTTTTTTGCTGTGCACTGGTTCCCATGGTAACTGTCAGTCCCCAAGGGCCCCCCCCGGGGCCCTGCCCCCAGGGCACGGCCGGGGAGTGACGTCACAGAAAATCCCGGAAGGGATTTTAGCCCTCCGTGCTGTCTGTCAGCACACAGCCCGACGATGTGCGCTGCTGTTGCCGACAGAGAGCAGGAACATTCTCCTGCGCTCTCTTAGTTATTGCGACCCGTGGTCGCGATAAATTAAGGGGTTAAACCCCCCCCCCCCCCGGGCGATCCGATCGGGGGGCCCCGCTGCGGGTGTAGCTGTAATATACGCTGACACCCCACGCCGATGCGCGAACTCTGCTTTAGAGTTCGGCGATCCTCAGGATATGATCGTCCAGGTGCTGAACCCCAAAACCTGGAGTAGGATACGTCTAAGGTGTTTGGGGTTTAAAATTTCCCCTTGCTCTCTTCCTAGTCCAGGTGCTTATCTTTATTATTATTTTTTCCCTTTTCCTGGAAGACCGCCTTATGTAATTTATCTTCTTGCTTATCTTTCCACAGGTAGAGTACCTATCCATTCTACCTTTCTGGTATGGCGGGTGCTATGCACTTACACATGCCTGCTGTCTCCCGTTGAAGCCTGGTACCTGCAATGGAGTTCTCAATCTACACCATAAATAAAAATCACCACAGTATTCTCTCTGATTTTCTTTCTCAGCTGTTCTTTACACATGGCAAGATTTTTTTAAACAAAAACAAAACACACTTACTTTCTTGACTTCTTAATCATGGTGTGACACTTAGGCTATGTTCCCCGGGGTATTTGCGGGGCGTAATTTCGCCCGCATTAGCCGTTGACCGGGGGGGGGCGGGAGGGGGACGACAGGGGGCCGGCACTTCGCCGGCCCATTGACGTGAATTCTAGCGGGCTATTTGCCCTAGTAATTACATGTCAATTTCTCCCCGCCCGGGGGCTTGCCGGGGGGGAGAGGGACGAATCCCTAGTTCTCATGGAACTGTGAATTACCCTAATGAATGGGGGCGTTTCGGCCCCCTAATTGCGCACTTCGGCGCGTAATTACGGACCGAAATACGTCCCAAACTTAGCCGTGTGAACATAGCTTTAGGGCCACATGTATGAAAACTGTACAAGTCTAAAACTCACTTTGTTGCCCATAGCAACCAATCAGAGCGCCCCTCTCATTTTTCCAGAGCACTATATGAAATAAAAGGGGCGCTCTGATTGATGACTATGGGAAACAAAGTGAGTTTTAGCCCTAGACAGTTTTCATACATGTGGCCCTTAGTGGTCACAAATCATAAAACCTCTGCTCTTAATTTTTCTTAGATCATCCAAAGTCAATTCTTTTAGTTATGGGGTTGAAGTGTAGTCTAAAAGTGACTGTCTATTTGATCCTGGCTTACGAAACACAATGCCTGTATACAATTGGATTGTGGGGAATCCAACTAGCACATCACCACCATAGGGAGCCCTTTTCTTTGTCTCACAGGGGACAGGCCATTTAATTGAACCTTATCTGGAGAGACTCACCCATAACAGAGGGAACATACAGACATGGAAGAACAGGTGGTGTAAGATCAAAGGTCTTACCTTGCTGCAGTTTATGATCTGTTCATCCTGATCCAATGATCCTCAAGCACTTCGGGTACAGTCCACCAGCCTATGCCCACCTAGGAATGCCATTTTGTTGCAGCTATAAACCCGTGATTTATTCCTTGTTGTGCGTCTTCCAATCTGATATAAGAATGGACATATACACATTTGTCAGGGAAGATTAGCAGCTCACATTAGGTTGATTTCAGAAGCAAAGTCGTTTATTTTAGTTAACACATACAAGATTTTATACAGGTTGGTATAGAGGTATGGTTACAGGTATGGTTACATTAACATCATCATCATCATTACTTCACATTTTGATTACAATTTGCAATACAAATGGTTACTTTTAATAAACATACTTTTAATACATAAGCAGTGACCTTTAGGCCTCGTTCACACGGCTTATTCTGGGACGGATTGGAGCCATACTGTGCGCCATATTTGCGCTTCAGTGCGGCTCCAATCCGTCCCAGTAACTACGGTAATCCACAGTTCTCATCGAGAGATATGGATTCCGCCTCTCCTCACCGCTCGGCGAATCCGCCGCGGGGGGAGAAAGTGACATGCACATTATTGAATAAGCCGTGTGAACACGCCCTTACATTATCTTTGTTTTGTATTACTAATAATGGATAACATATCATCTGGTAAATCAAACAGTCATTATTAAACGATTTAGTTAAGATGAGAAAGACAACTTATCTAACCATTTTTTCAATTATTAAATACTAGGAAAACAGGTTGTTTATTGTTGGGGGTGGCTAAATTATCTGGGGGACTTTTTTAATAGTCCTAGTAGATTAAGTAATGGAATGTTACAGCGATCATCTCAGTTGCCATACATAAACAAATGTGTATTATTGGTGATAAGTAATTGGAGGGACAAAAGCCAACCAATAAGACAATAGGTGTGCTAAGTACTTTAGATAAACATAATAATACTAGAAATTAATAACATTTAAAACTCAGTACATAATAGAGCAATAATTTACCTGTATATTTTCTGTGACACTTACATGCAGAATATAGTTATCATGTCATTTATACTGTGAAAAATGAAACCCACAAAAATGCCATAATTACATCTTTTTCCCATTCCACTCCACAAGTGAGAAGGGATTTAATAATGTCTTGATTAATAAAAAGAAAAAAAAAGTCCACTTATGGCTACACCAATGGGAAGAAAAACTAATTTTCAACTATTGTTCAACTATTGCAAAGCGGGGATGAAGAAATGAAAACACCATTGGCAAAAATTGTTTAGTATGGAAATATTCTGTCTTTGTTGATCTCGTGCAGCCTTTCAGCTGAGAGCTGTTATGTATAAATGACATCTTAGAACTCCAAAAAGGTTCATCTATTTTATTTAGCAGGGGAGGAGGAATGGGAAGAAGGTATCTTACTTCACACTTATCAGGTGCTGCTGATAACACTAACCTCTTCCAGGCCCTTAGTGGCTTGCAGTGCTATCAGAGCTCACAGAGAGGAAGTCAGTGAGAAAAACCAGAAAGTAATGTAGGTAGTGAAACTGTAGAAAAATCCCAAACCAAAAAAAAGGTATATAGTAGTCACTTACTGCTTGTAAATATGTGAAAAAAACTAATTTTGATGGTAGTGTCCCTTTAACAGATTAGGGGCAGGTCTTGAAAAATACACAAATCGGGGGGCGTGGCCTGGACGCTGATGGAGCCAGACGCACTTCATATCGGCTCCTGCTACTCAGCAAATAATCAAGTGCCTTCAGCAATTTTATAGCTCTTTTCAGAGCTCTTTTCGCAGATACATGGCTCAACAAGAGACTCTTACCTTAAAACTCTGTTCCATCGCCAGGAGAGATCCTCGAGATCACCGCTTGGATCTTGCTGTCGGGCTTCCCCCGGCCCGTGCGGCCTTCGGGCTACTCGGTGAGCAATCTGCTCGGACCATTACTGCCCTGAAGAGGCTCCAAGGCGGAGTCCCTCCGACTGCCGTCCTACCTGCGAGACGTGTCTCCCCCGGTAAGAAAAAGATTCTCCCTCCGACTGCCGCCCTGTGAAAAAGGGACAGTTGGCGGGCTCGGGCGGGAGCTCCCGGCGCCATCTTGGATTTCCCCCTCGCGGACGCACACTAGGGGATTGAAGGAGAAAGAGCCGTGGAGTCATCACCCTCTAGACGGGGCTAAATAGCCATCCTTGATCCCCTCAGAACAAGCGCCTGATCGCCTTGGGGTCCGGTGCTGAGGTTGTATAGGAGGGATTGTCGCGACTCTGACCCGTCAGAAGACTGGAGCTGCCCATGCGACGCAGTGAGTGATCCTCAACACCGCTGCTTGGGTCCCGCTGTCGGGCTTCCCCCGGCCAGCGCAGCCTCCGAGCTGCCTGGAGTTCACTCCGCACAGATCATCTCCATCCGAACGCAAGCAGCAGAGACGTCTCTCCCTCGGCGGCTGATAGCCTCGGGCCCTGGTGCTGAGACACACCGGGGGACCTGTATTGGAAGATTTGGAGCAGTTTGGACCAGCTGGAAGACCGGAGAGGCCGGCGCAGTGAGCAGATCTCCTTCATCGGCGACCTCATTTCAGGTACGGGCCCCGACATAGGGTCCTTGCTCCCCCTCTGCATTGCAAAAGCTGGGGAGATCGGCCCCGGTTCCTGAGGTGACACTCACCCTTATTACTAAGACCTTACCCGAAACAGAGATCCCCCCCGAGTGCTCTAAAACAGGACAACCCGCCGGGAGACCGGAACAGGCAACGCGGCACAGCGATACCATCTTCTCTGACCTTAGCTACAGTCAGGGCCGGACTGGGAATAAAAATCAGCCCTGGCACTAAGCCCCCAGCAGCCCACATACAATATCCGCTTACAAAATGTCCCTTGTTCTCGCACCTCGCCACTTTCTAAAATAAACTACACTATAAAGGTGCTTTCACACGGAGCCTTTTTGGTGCATTTTTTATGTGTTTTTGGTGCATTTTTTATGTGTTTTTGGTGCATTTTTTGTGTGTTTTTGGTGTGTTTTTGTGCAGAAAGGCAGAGTAGTTAATGCTGTACATTTCTGCACAAAAAAACGCATCAAAAATGCACCAAAACCGCTCCGTGTGAAAGCCTCCTACACACAAGTAAAAAAGAAACAGTGATGCAGAGAAACCCCTCATCCCAGAGTCAGGTGTGCACTTGCTTTACAATCAGGGACAAGCCCACACTGACACTACATAAGCACCAGCATAACCTACAACCCCACCAATCACATCACATGAATACAGTACTGATTCAACATAGAAGTAAAATTACCCGACAGCAGGGACTCACAGGAGACGTCAGCGCTGATGGGAGTTGTTTTCTTCTCCTTCTGGCCCAAACCTCCATGATGTCTTCCCTGATGAGTCGTTCCCTTCCATTTCTTTCTCCGTCCAGTACAGCATGCAATGTGTTCTTCTAGTGGTTACTACTGGTCCCTGTAGAATTTACAACAAATACATCTTAGACTCCTCTCTTTTCCAGCACTTTCCTATCAATTCCCCAAACAGCATATGTTACACCCTAAAAATTAGAAATTAAAAAATGTCAGATAAGTGGCATGTTAATACCTAGACCCCCATTAGGTAGGTAGACAGGGCCTACCCCGGTAACTAGCCAGGTAGCAAGGGCTGCCCCCAGTAGCTAGCCAGGAAGCTGGGGCTGCCCCCGGTAATCAGCCAGGTAGCTGGGGCTGCCCCCGGTAATCAGCCAGGTAGCTAGGGCTGCCCCCGGTAATCAGTCAAGTAGAGCCAGTAATTAGCCAGGTAGGGCCAGTAATTAGCCAGCTAGGGCCAGTAATTAGCCAGCTAGGGCCAGTGGCAGTAATTAGCCAGCTAGGGCAAATATGTAGGCAGGCAGGGCCAGTATGTAGCCAGGCAGGGCTAGTATATAGACAGGGCCACTTATAGGTAGGCAGGGCTGGTAAATAGGCAGACAGGGCAGGTATATAGGCAGACAGGGCAGGTATATAGGCAGACAGGGCAGGATTATAGGCAGACAGGGCAGGTATATAGGCAGACAGGGCAGGTATATAGGCAGACAAGGCTGGTAAATAGGCAGACAAGGCAGGTATATAGGCAGACGGGGCAGGTATATAGGCAGACGGGGCAGTATATAGGCAGACAGGGCTGGTATATAGGCAGACAGGGGCTTGTATATAGGCAGACAGGGGCTTGTATATAGAGGCAGACAGGGGCTGGTATATAGAGGCAGACAGGGGCTGGTATATAGAGGCAGACAGGGGCTGGTGTATACAGGCAGACAGGGGCTGGTGTATACAGGCAGACAGGGACTGGTATATAGAGGCAGACAGGGCAGGTATATAGGCAGACAGGGGCTGGTATATAGAGGCAGACAGGGGGCTGGTATATAGAGGCAGACAGGGGCTGGTGTATAGAGGCAGACAGGGGCTGGTATATAGAGGCAGACAGGGGCTGGTATATAGAGGCAGACAGGGGCTGGTGTATACAGGCAGACAGGGGCTGGTGTATACAGGCAGACAGGGGGCTGGTGTATACAGGCAGATAGGGGGCTGGTGTATACAGGCAGACAGGGGGCTGGTGTATACAGGCAGAGAGAGGGCTGGTGTATACAGGCAGACAGGGGGCTGGTGTATACAGGGAGAGAGTGGGCTGGTGTATACAGGCAGATAGGGGGCTGGTGTATACAGGCAGACAGGGGGCTGGTGTATACAGGCAGAGAGAGGGCTGGTGTATACAGGCAGACAGGGGGCTGGTGTATACAGGCAGAGAGAGGACTGGTGTATACAGGCAGAGAGAGGACTGGTGTATACAGGCAGAGAGAGGGCTGGTGTATACAGGCAGACAGGGGGCTGGTGTATACAGGCAGACAGGGGCTGGTGTATACAGGCAGAGAGAGGGGCTGGTGTATACAGGCAGACAGGGGCTGGTGTATACAGGCAGACAGGGGCTGGTGTTAAGGCAGACAGGGGGTGTATTTAAAAAAAATAAAAATAAAAACCAATACTTACCTGAAGTCTCTGCTTCCTCTTCTTCTGTCTTCCCCGGAGGCCGCCAGCAGCCGACTGCAGGGCCGCGGAGCGGGCGCGCGATGACGTCATCACATCGCGCACCTGCCCCGCGGCCTGCTGGGAGCTGACAGACAGGATCAGTAGATCCCAGCTGTTCAGCCTCGGCCGCTGCTTGCACCGCGCAGTGCAGGCGGCCGCCGGGATGGCTGCACGGCTGGGTCAGTGACCCGTCCGTGCAGCCGTGTGGTGAGGGGGCCGTCGGCCCCCTGCCACAGGGGTCCAGTCGCTGATGCGACCATTGCGGCCCCTGTAGCGCGCCACAGACCGGCGCCGGCATTCGGAGCCCGCCGGGGGGGACACAGTCCTCCTCGGCGGGCGATCCAAGCCGGCCCTGCGGCCCGGACCCCAGCGGCCCGCCAGGCAAATGCCCGGTTTGCCCTATGGCCAGTCCGGGCCTGGCTACAGTTCGGGTACTGGTCCTGACGTGGGGTCCCTGTGTGTCCTTGTGTTACTCGGGCGGCTAAAGAGGTCTTATCCGAGAACCGCCACGACACTCCGGCTCACCAACACTGCTCTTGGGCTGCCTGAGCTCACCTGCAAGCTGGTCTCAATTTGCTGGATTCTCCCCCTGGAGACTTGCTGAGTAACGGGACAGATCCGACTTCTTTGAATCTTCCTAACTAAGACTGCTGTCACGCTGGAGACCCGGGTAGTTCCTGCTCCCTAGGAGAATATCTAATCCCACTCAACTCTCCACTTCATATCGAAGTCTACACACCAGCCAAGGACTCTCTCTGCTGGGCTGACAGGCCCCACAGGTTTTTATACCCATAATACTGCCAAACGCCACTATCTGTAGATACTTAGTGGCAATCTCCTCCTGGGGTGGGTCGAGGCTCTGGTCCCAGCTGGTATTGGGACTGTGGATCGCCTGGGGGGCCACTAATTGACCTGGGGCTCTCCGGGTGACCCCCACCCCTCTGCCCTGGGACCTGCTGTCTCGCCCACATAAAACACTATACAATATTGGCATCCTATCTGAGGATCTCATATACCTCAGAACACAGAGCGAACATTGTGCTACTATCAGTCCCTGGTTACAGGGCTGTGATTATATGCATTGATGTAAATGTCCTATTACACATATATGTTGTTGTATTGCATAGATATATACATAGCTAATTGGTTCTAGAACCTTGTTCCATACGGTACTGACCTCCAGCGGTACTTAACTATTACTACATCTCAACAATATCTTATCATAATCCTCTAAATGTGATAAGCATCTCTCTTCACTGAGCCACAGGTTAGCATTTAATATTGGAACTATCACTTAATACACCATCGCCACCTAGGGACATCTCTTCATTATTACCCTCCAACATATATTGATATCATCCCTCTGCTTATCTTAGATCAAAGGGTCTCTATCACTATCATTATATTGATCCGTTTAGGCTCTCCCGGATTGATTAACAAAAACAAACTGACATTTAACTGACTGTCTCCTTACGCATCCACTGAGGGTCACACATATTATTTGGTAGAACACTTGATCACCACTGCACATCATATAATCTGTCCGGTCACAAGAAACAACGCTGCCACCTAGTGGCATTTCTCTATTCTTATTTTTCAATACATCTCGAAAATATACGAATGACTCATGAGGTAGTGTTTTATAAAAACTAGAAAAAAGGACAAAGTGCCACTCGACTTTGGAAGAGAGGTTTCGCTGCCTTAACTAATATGATCTAAATTCTACATTTAGTATGCCCTTGAGATAGCAACAATCACTCCAACTCTATATTAAGCTACATATAGTGGTCACTCCGTTTTTGTGTTCCAAAACCTACTCCATATACACTAGCTTCCTCCAGTGCTTCGAAATTTTGGAACCTACATCAATAAAGGGTCACTCTAAAAAGAATAAAGAGAGAGGGAATTCTCTAAGCTTAACAAATTTCTTTACCCCGGGGACTTAGGAAAAGTTTGGAGGCGGACGGGGTAGTGACTAGAAGAGCTAAACATTCATCAGCAAAAATCACACCGTCCCTGGACCCCCTAATTTCTGAGTCTTCTTGCTCATCTCAGTCCTCCCACCCTGAACTCTCGCAGCCTCACACCGTAGCTTCTAATAAAATCTCACCATCCATGAAGAGAAGTGGTTCCAAATCTACTCTATCAACATCTAATATGGAAAATTCTACAGACCTTCTCCACATCCCTGGCCTAGACTCCACTAACAACAGTCCCGTCAAACAAAGGGCGAAAAAATCAACTTCAATACCTGGGCCCCACTCTCCTCTGACCTCTAGGGAACAAACTTCAGAAGATTCCCCAGATTCTTTAGTTTCCCGTTCCAAATAAACAAATCAAGATGTGTCCCATCCTTACTAAAGGGACATAAATGCTAAGCCCTTCGCACATCCTTACAAAATTCCTTACAAGCTTCTATTTCTACCCTGAGTTCCAACATTCCCGCCATCGGTTAACGAGACCACCATGTAGAATCAAAACTGGAGGAATTTTCTCAAGCCCATAATGAACTAGTGGATGCGCACAACAATGTAGAGGATGAATAGACAAAGTGAAAATGAAAATGGCGGACCTAGAGGACAGAAGCAGGAGAAACAACCTAAAATTTTAGAGGTATTCTGAGAAACAATATCCAACTCAGAACTCCAGCCCTATCTACAGAATCTGATTAAAGCCCTGCTCCCAAATTGTTCCAAGCATAGTTTGATTATCGATAGAGCTCACCGATTTCCCCAAACCCTTCTTCTCTTCCTGATACGGTTCCCAGTGATGTTTTGGCCAGGATCCATTTTTACCACACTAAAGACCACATTCTCCAAGCTACAAGACAACTCACACAACTTCCGAACCCGTACTCATCGGTGAAAATCTTTGCTGATTTGTCACAATACACTTTGGCTGCCAGAAGACGGTTCACCCCTGTCACCTCAACACTCCGCCAAAACAATATAAATTACCGATGGGGTTTCCCGACAAAACTCATAATCCGGAAAGACGGAAGATCCTACCTCGCTGTTTCTCCAGAAGCTGGTCAAAAACTACTCCTCCAATGGAATATTACGCCCAATATTAAGCTTAGAGAATTCCCTCTCTCTTTATTCTTTTTAGAGGGACCCATTTATTGATGTAGGTTCCAAAATTTCGAAGCACTGGAGGAAGCTAGTGTATATGGAGTAGGTTTTGGAACACAAAAACGGAGTGCCCCACTATTTTGTAGTTAATATAGAGTTGGAGTGATTGTTGCTATCTCAAGGGCATACTAAATGTAGAATTTAGATCATATTAGTTAAGGCAGCGAAACCTCTCTTCCAAAGTCGAGTGGCACTTTGTCCTTTTTCTAGTTTTTATAAAACACTACCTCATGTGTCATTCGTATATTTTCGAGATGTATTGAAAAATAAAAATTTAGAGAAATGCCACTTTTTTTTAGGTGCAGCATTGTTTCTTGTGACCGGACAGATTATATGATGTGCAGTGGTGATCAAGTGTTCTACCAAATAATATGTGTGACCCTCAGTGGATGCGTAAGGAGACAGTCAGTTAAATGTCAGTTTGTTTTTGTTAATCAATCCGATGCCCCGTCCGTCTCCAAACTACCTAAGGAGTGGTCCACCGTAATTAAGTGAAGTACTGAACCCTTAATTTGTTTACCCATTCTCAAAGGGCTAAAATGACATTTTCTTGTTGTTAGATAATTTCTGATGTTTAATTATTCTTTTGGCAATTCCTCCGCCCCCGGAGATTGCGCAGTTTTTTACTGCCTGCTTATGGTTATTATCAATGTTATTCTGTTTGTTACCCTTTTCTCTTTCCTCCCCATCCTTTCCTTGACCCCCACACCGGTACCCCTTTACCGTACATTTGCTAGCGCGATACGTGTAATAGTATACGCTCACCTTTTTTTACACCAAATCTCTCCTCCACTTTTCCATGGCGTAAATATTGTCTCTTTAAATGTTAGAGGACTAAATAGTCCCTTTAAGCGGTCCAGGGCCCCTGGACAGAAGTTTAACAAACTGAAGGCCGGACATCCTGTGTGTTCAGGAGACCCCACTTGCTTTCATGCGACACCCATAGATTCCGCCATAGACAATTCCCTCTTTATTATTTTTTCTTGTTTAAAAATAAAAAAGGCAGGAGTTGCCATAGCAATCAAAGATACATTGGCATTCCGACTAATTGACCAGGTACTGGATCCACAGGGTAGGTTCATAATCTTAGTTTGCGAAATCAACAACTTAAAATTTACTATAGTTAATTTATATGCCCCTAATTCCAGACAACTTAGATTCATAAATAAATTTCCACAAAAAAGCCCAATCGATTTCTCAAGGAACCCTCGTCCTCTGTGGAGACTATAACGTAGTCTCTGACTCCAACAGGGACTCCTCCTCACGACAGAAGGTGGTACATAAGCGACTGCAACCCTGGCTAGAGAACTCCTCCTTACATGACGTATGGCGATGTCTCCATGCATCAGAGAGGGATTACACATATTATTCGGCTAGACACCAATCTTATTCAATATCGATATGTTCCCGGGGATAAATGGTCTTGCAGAACGTTGTAAATGCGAAAATATGGTTATCATTTCCTTGGACAAACCAAAAACGCGGGCCATCACTTGTTTCCATGAGAGTGGGACATAGTGGTCCAGCTCCATTTATTTTGGAAGAATAACGTTAGGATTATATCTGACCCTACCTACTATAAGACAATCCTAGATCATCTTTCCCAGTACTTTGAGCTGAATCAGCCTTCGGTTTCAGACCCGTTTGTCCTCTGGAATGCTCATAAAGCCTACATTAGAGGCATTTTAATACAAATTTCTTCTAAAGCTAAGAAATTAAAACTTCAAAAATGGGACGAGTTGGTTCAAACTCTTTCTAATTTGGAATCAAAGCAAAAACGAAACCCATCCCAGACCAACAATCTTGAACTATACAAAGCTAGACTAGCACTTAGGGAACATCTTCTGGCGAACTTCGATAACCAAACCAAAAATATACGAATAACGTATTATAAGTCTTTAAACAAACCTTCTAAACTAATGGCTAACAGAATAGCTTCACTACGCCATAAATCTAATATCCCTTTTCCCCACATCACCAATGGCTTCCACAAAATCACACACCCGCAATCATAGCAGATGCCTTCAGCGACTTCTACACTAAACTATACAACCTGAAAGATACCCTTCCATAGCACCCCCTCTGGTATCTGATAATTCAAACTTCTTATCCTCCCTTCATCTACCTTCTCTCCCACAGGATCTTTTAGATAAAATAAATGTTCCATTTTCATTAGAAGAAATATCCCGAACAGTATGCTCCCTCCCCAGAAATAAAGCACCGGGTCCTGACGGATTCTCTACCGAATACTTCCAGACCTTTTCTTCAATTTTGAATCCGCATCTGGTCGACCTCTGTAACTCAGCTATGTCAAGAGGAACACTGCCCCCAAGAAATTTCTGCCAACTACCATAGTTACGATCCCTAAACCAGGGAAAACCCCTGATGTCCCAGCTAATTTCAGACCCATTTCGTTGTTAAATTCTGATACTAAATTATTTGCGAAGCTTATTGCGAACCGCTTGGTAGATATCTTACCTAACCTAATTAAAGCAGACCAGGTGGGATTTATTAAGGTCGTCAGGCCCCGGATGCTACCCGAAGACTACTTACAATTTTTCAACATATTGGAAACCAAAAAGTGCCTTCCCCTGCTTCTATCTTAGATGCAGGAAGGCCTTTGACAGAATTAACTGGACATTTGCCTTCAAAGTTTTAGAGAGATTTGGGGTTTGGGGGACCTATACTACAGGGCCCTACAAGCATTTTAAAAACCTCCCCGTCCCGCACGGGCCTTATCTAAACAACCTTTATCCAAGCCCTTTCCCAAAACACTAACGGAACTCGCCAGGGATGTCCTCTTTCTCCACTTCTTTTCGTCCTTCCATGGAACCCCTTGCAGAATCCATTCGCATGGATCCATCTATTTCAGGTATCCAAATAGCAGGTAATCCCCACATAATCTCTCTCTTCGCGGATGACGTGATTCTGTCCATGTCTAATCCGTCTCGCTCACTGCCTTCTATAATTAACACTATTGAAAATTTTAGTAAACTCTCTTACTATAAATAAACTCCTCCCAAAACTTTAAAATTGGACTTCTATCTTCGACCTCAGGAATCTATAACACTGAAAGCCTCTTTCCCATTCCAATGGCAAACCAAGTCGCTTCCTTATTTAGGTATTCACCTTACCAAAAAATGCTCCAACCTAGCAAGCGCCAATCTCATGCCCCTATACAACAACATACAAAAAGAAGTAGATAGAATCTCCAAAATGACAACTCATGGATAGGTAGAATTATACTATATAAAATGATAATACTTCCCAAAATCCTCTACTTTCTTAGAACATTACCCATTCCTATTCCTAACTCGATATTCTCTTTATTTCAATCACAAATTAATAAATTTGTATGGAAACTAAAACGTCCTCGCGTAAAATCATCTATTATGCATAAAAGTGAGCGGTTTGGAGGGCTGGGACTCCCGTCACTAAAAGCCTACCACATTGCAGTTACTATTGAACAACTGCAGCATTGGTGGTCCCCTTCCACTAACAAAATATGGAACTCAATGGTAGCCGACGTCTTTAATACTACTTCTTTGAGAGCTTGGCTACTTAATCCAGGGGGCCTCCAAATTAACTCCAGGCCTCCCACTACCTACAGATCATAACTTCTAAGAAATTTTGGGAACTAATAAATCCAAACTCATTTTCAACAAAAGCAACCAATGTTATCCCGATCCCGATCCAAACATTATCCTATCACCTCCCCCATATATCATGTACTAATTGGGAAAAACAAGGTATAACCCATATTCAAGATCTGTACCTCAATAATAACTTACATTCATTTTCCTCTCTACAATCTAAGTATAATATACCTGACAAAGATTTTCTACAATACAACCAAATCACCCATTTTTTGAAAACACAGGATTTTACTACATTATTCAAGATGCTTAATCCAATTTTGTCTTTTTTAAACAAAAATCTTCCTAAGTCCCAAAAGACTCGAAAATGATATACAATCTAGTGACCAATAACTTTGATTTTGTCAAAACTGATGATATTACTAAATGGGAAAGAGAAATGGGAAAGTCATACACAGACCACCAATGGACTGTAGCACTTCAGTGGGCTCACAAATCAGTGGGCTCACAAAGCTTTAGAGAACAATACCAAAAGCTTTTAACCAGATGGTATTACACCCCACTTCGTCTCTCCTTCATCTACCCAGCAGCTTCTCCACTTTGCTGGAGAGGGTGTGGTAATCAGGGATCTCTATTGCACATTTTCTGGAAATGTCCAGCACTACACCAATTTTGGAAGGATATTTTAGTATTGTCCTCTAGATTCGCCCAAATACCTTGCCCAGAATCCCCAGAATTTGCCCTGTTTCTAATTGATATACACAAAATTCCGCTTCTAAATAGAACAGTTGTATGTCACATCCTCCATGCGGCTAAGCTGGCTATCACAAGAAAGTGGAAATCTCCTAACCCGCCCTTAGAGGCAGATGTAGTAGAAATAGTCTCTACAAACTGCATGTATGAGAAAATGTTGGCGTTTAGAGAGGGCAGGGCTTTTAAATTCTTTTCACGGTGGCAACCATGGATGGATGATAACCACTTCCTACAAACTTAACCGCCCCAGGACCGTCTCGAAATGTGGGAAATGCCGGTGTGGTCAGTTCCCCTCCCCCCCCACCCCTCCCCCGCCATTCCTGCCCTTCCTTTCCTTTTTCCTCGCATTTGATTCTTGATTCTTAACAAATAATGAAGTGCCTGAACATCTCAAAGGCTCCATAGGATTTCAGTATAGCAGTCTGATGGAGGTTAGCGATTAACTGACTTATGAACCCTACCAACAAAGAAACTGATTTACTGCTACTATGTTGTATAGCTTTTTGGGTAATTTACACACCGTTTACATTCCTACTATACTGACTACTATTTTTCATATTATTTTAAATATTATAGGAAATACAAGCCATTAATGTTTAATATGATTTATGCATATGATATCTCTGCAATCCATGCTAACGCTTCTACTATCATATGTATCATATGTATGACGTAATATGCCTGAAGGATTGTTTTATGCTGCACCTGCGTATTGTAACTTTGCTATGAGGCACTTAACCTCTTGTATAGTCTCTCATGTTTTTATTGCTGTAAAATGTTAATAAAAAAAAAAAATTATTGATGAAAAAAAATACACAAATCATGTCATTTCCTATCAAACTAGATTTTGCCATGACTAGCGTTGTGTTTCAGATTATAGGTCAAGTTTGACTTGAATCAGAGCAATTCACTTTGGGTTAGACAGAATTGGCTAAATCATAAAAAAGCTGGGTTTAGGTTTTTTTTCTAGTCTGTAAAGTTAAGTTAAATTACTACTCAGCTGCGCTTTGTGTCTGATGGCACTCTTTGCTTTACTTCACTTCAGGTGCGGTGTCACACTAGAGTTCCCTAATGTGATTTTGGGCCGCAGTTGACTTTGGACAAAACACGGCTGGACGGAAAGTTAAACTTTAAAAACCAGTAAAAAAAACAGCTTTGTGTTATAGTTACATAGGGTCAGAGTGAAAAAAAAATTGTGCTTTTTGCATACTTTTGGTCAGTGTTGACTATGGACAGATTCAAACAACACTATCCTTTACCATAAACAAGTCCCAAGGTGAAACACTGGATGAAATAGGTATATATTTACATTAGCCTGTATTTGGTCATGGGCAACTTGCTTTTTAAATATTAAAATGGTAAAAAAAAAACTAGACAAATTGATTCCCAACTCAGGTACAGTTTTTATACATAGCATAATTTTCCGATATGTACTTCAATTATTTACCTGATATGGAGCTACCAGGTACCAGGTAAATATATAGTCTTTTTTTTTTTTTAAACATAATTTTTTATTAAATATTACAATAACAAAAACATATAATAACTGTCCAATAGATGAGATAACACTTGATACACAAAGAAATAATATAAGGCACCATTAGTACAGATAAGAAAAGTACTAAGCAATAAAAGTACAAAATAGCACTAATGAAATACTTTGGTATCATAATAATAAGGATGAAGCAACAAGACGGCTCCATCTTCACTAAAGAAAGAAACAAAAAATAATGATAATAAATTTTTTTTTTAAAAAAAAGTAGACAACCCCCCCCAAAAAAAACCAAAACAACACAGAACAGTAGATATGTATAATAGACATAATCACATACACCTATGTAATCAAGTAAGGTCTGGAATAAAAGGTGAAAACAAATACTGCGCTGATACAATGCTGCAAGATCGTCACACGGCCCTCGCCCCATAACACCCGAGGGAGAGAAATAGATAGAGGACAAATTCACCCCCCAACTCTGACGCACAGTTACCAAGGGAGTAAATAGATAGTCTTAATAAACTAGTGTCTTAACAAAACTAATGACCCATAGTGGAGCCTGTACGTCCACATTACCTCCTCTGGGTAATTATTAGGAATTAGCTGATGCTTCTGTACTGTAATAATTGTGACTTATGTCAGTTTTTGAACATTGTGTGCCTTCTAGATTTGCATCTGTTCTGCATGGAGACATATGCTAACGGATAATTTTAATGAATGAGCAGAATACTTTTTGTTTGGTAAACTAGAGTTAAAGGATAACTATCTTTACAAATAGTGGCACAGCAAAAGTTTTGATCAATTGGGTCCAGGTGCTGAGACACCCACAGATCCCTAAAACCAGGGGAAAGAAATGCTTAGCTGAGTACTGTGCTCCATTGTGTCTAATCGGCTCTGCACAGCTTTTCCCACAGACTTGAGTGGGCAGTATCTGTGAGATTTTCTATGAACTTGTACACCACACGCTTAGCTTTCTGAGGAAAGCACACCAGAACAGGGCACAGTGCACAGCTGAGTTTTGCAGCACTTTTGTGCTAAGAATGAGTGGGGGTGTCAGTCCTTGAACCCTATTGATGAAAATATCTCAAGAGTCACTTTGACATGTCAGAAGATTGTGACAATAAAAAGCCTTTTAACATGTAAGCATAGGCCTAGCGATTCCCAAACATCTATTATTCACAGAACATAATGTGAATTTCAATACCATAAGTCTGTAACCTGTCAGAGTTTCACCAAACAATAGTGGATCCCAAATTAGTCATACATTTTGCAAAATAAGTCACCTCTTGCTAAGCTTATGGATCACTCACCATTCTCCGTCCATAGCTTCTTTCATACAGTAACATTTAGCATGTCAAGAAGTAGAACCACAAGATCTCATTTATTAACCCCTTAAAGGGGTTTCCTCGCTACAAAGACCATATTTAAAATGATGGGGACAGTATAAATAAGCACTTTTGCAATTGGTTTGCATTACCTAAGTCACTTAGTATAGCAGATCTGAGCTAATCTGTGCATCTATAGCTATTTCTGCAGTAATTGGATGGGACATGTCCCCTTTTCTGTGACTGGCTGACTGATATGTCATTCAGGTTGATCGGGCACGCTCCCTGGATGTGAAACGTCCCCCCTGTGCTGTGATTGGCTGCATGCACTCTGTACTTACTCCCCTCTGAGCTGTGGAAAACAAAAGTGAAACGAACTGCCCGAGAGGGCTGTGTGTGTACAATGAAGGCTGTCTCAGCTTCGCTCTATGAGATGTCTCTATGTAAAGGATCTGGGCAATTACTGAGTCTCTCCAGCTACAAGATTCACTCTCTCCTTATATAACACAGTCTTATACACTGCTACCCCCCTCCCCCCATATAACAGCCTTATTCAGTTTGCTCTACCTCCTGTCTGATAACAGAGGGGGAAGGGAGGGAGGCAGCATGCTTTTCTCACATTTGTTTAATCAGTTCAGGCTGTGTATATGACTGCTTACACCAATGCAGGGGATCTGGTTACAGCAATACAGGGGTTCTGATTACAAGGAGCCTGTGCAACCTGGAGGGCAGGTGACAGCTCTGCAGACAAGAGAACATTGCAGGATGCTGCAGAACTGTGATGTTCTCTCCCTTCCACTGCTTCACACAGAATGATGATGTCACAACTCTTCAGTGAGTAGAGACACGCTTCCTGGCAGGAGACACCTGCCTACTGAGAGAAGAGAGTCGCCCCTGGATTTGAAGCTCTAACAGATAGAAACAGCTCAAGTCTGCCAAAGTGTATAATGATAAAACCCCTTTAACGCCATGGCCTATTTTTTTTTTCATGTTTGTTTCTCCCTCCTCGCTTTCCCACAGCCATAGTTTTTTTTTTTTTTTTTTTTCCCCCAAAATGACAGATGAAGGGCTTTTTTTTTGCGGACAAATGTATTTCTAATGATTTTATTCATATTCCCCAAGAATATATGGGAAAAACCAAAAAAATTCTAAGGGGGGCCCAAAATGTAAAAGAAAAGGAAAACTGCCCCATGTTTGCGGGAGTTTTTTTTTTTTACAGCGTTCATTCTTCAGTAAAAGTTTTGTGTTATCTGTATTCTTTGGGTTGATACGCATGCGGCAATACCAAAAATGTAGGGTTTCCATTATGTTTTGGCACTGTAAAAAAATTCCAAACAATTTTTGCACTAACACCTACTGACTTGAGTGAGGTGTTTTTTTGCAGGTTGAAGTGTACTTTTTATTGCTACCAGTTAGCAGTTTGAAATGGATGCAACTTTTTTTATTATAATTATTCCAATTTTTATGGGATGTAAAATGACCAAAAAACTGCAATTTTGCATTTGGATTTTTTTTTTTCATGTTTTCAGTGTACAGGAGAAATGATGTTATATTTTACTAGATCAGGCTTTTACAAACATGGTGATACCAAATATGTGTAACTTTTTAATCTTTTTATTTGTAAACTGGCGAAAGGGAGGTGATTTGAACCTTAAATTTTTTTTTACACTTTAAAACTTTTTTTTTTTTTTTACTTTAACTTTGGTTCCCTGGGCGCTTTACCACTGGGGGCTCAATCCTTTCTAATCCCAATTTTTGTAATTTCAATGCATTAAGGTGTACAAAGACGGCAGCTTCCCCACTTCCTTACTGGGGCCGAAAGTGGGGAAATTGAAAACTTGCACAAGCTTGCAGCTGTCATGTCAAGCGATTGGGAGCCCGCAATTTTGCCCCGGACGCCCCGATTGCAGTGAGGAACAGCGTGCGGCACCGTTTCTCATTGATTTAGATTCCATGGCAAAGATGGTTAAAAAGCGCAGGTTGGTGATGGCGCCCTCCTGCGCTGTATCCGCCGAGTGGCTAACCCAGTGGCTATGTAGCAGTATCACGCTGTGACTCCGCTACAAAGCCCCTTATCAACATTATGATGTACTCATACGTCCAATGCCGGTAAAGGGTTAAAGGGGTTGTCTAATGATAAGAGCTGCTTTCAGTCCCTTAATGATTGTCCACTGTCTTGTGATGACAGGCTGTGCTTGTACTCTGTCAACAGCAATGTCATCCAGATGGTTATTGGCGAATTTCAAACAGGCCTGGACATGTGCTGGCGTGAGCAGGGGAACCTTGCATGCCCTGCTGGATTTTAATCCATGATGGTGTAGTGTGTTACTAATGGTAATCTTTGAGACTGTGGTCCCAGCTCTATTCATGTCAGGTCCTCAATGTAGTTCTGGGCTTGAGTTGTCGCAGACCTTTCTAAAATCATATTTACCCCAAGAGGCGAGATTCTTGCATGGACGCCCCAGAATGAGTAAGATTAGGCAGTCATTCTTGTTTCGTCCATTTTTCTCATAATAATTGTGCTAACAGTTGTTGGCCTTTTCCCCAAGATGCTTGCCTTAGTCCTGTAGCCATCCCAGCACTTGTTGCAGGTCTACACAAATCTTTGTTCTTCGTTGGTTCTTGGTAGAGAGGTACTAGAGCGTGATGAATTGAGTGTTTGGACATGTGTCTTTTTCTATACAGGTAAATGAGTTCAAACAGGTGCAATTAATAAAGTGTAATGGTGCTGAGTAGGAGGCGCTCTAGTAAAGAAAACTAACAGGTCTGTGGAGAGCCTAGAATATTGTGGTTGTAGGTGATCAAATACTATTTAGTGCAATAAAATGCAAATTAATTATTTTCTGGATTTTTTTAAGATTCTTTGGCTCACAGTTGAAAGGTACCTACGATAAAAATTACAGACCTCTCTATTCTTTGTAGGTGGGAAAATTTGAATAATATACAGTGTATAAAGTACTTATTGTAACGGGTGAGTGGGTAGAGCGGGTAGTGGACCCACTGCTTTACTTTTTTTTTTTGACCACTGCCGGGGCTGTTGCTCAAGGGGGACGCAACTAAGGCAGAGCCTGTCAGGCAATCTATTACATAGAGCCTTTGATGGTAAGGATGGCTTTCCCAGGGACAGCCGCCGCCAGGTGCGGACATCAGAGCAGTCCCCAGCAGTGGACCGTGACCAGACAGGCCAGAAGTGCCAAGCTAGGCACAACAGGAATAGGGAACAAAGCTAAAGCAGACTAAGGTGTATATATGTGAGGTACAAACAGACAACAGGGACAGGACAAAATGGATGCCAAACAGGAGGATAAAAGTAAGGCAAGGAAACAATACATTAGGGACATACTAGAAACAACACCATGAACTTGAGCAGGAGACTTAAGCTAAATCAGCAAGGGACGAGGCACGACCAGGGCAAGTAATACAGGCAGAGAACAATGAAAGGAAAAACTCAGACCAAAAACCACCAGAAACATGAGGTCCAACGCATAGAGACTAACCAAATATAGTGATACACCAGGCACAAACAAAGACGTATATGCACACGGACTGGTAATACAACAAGATGAGAACATCACAGAGCAAACAGACTACACCAAGAAACAACTCAACACACTTGCCAACAACATGCAACATGAACATGAGCCACAAGAAAATAGCGGATCAGGAGGTTGTGAGGAGCAGCAGCTTATAAAACCACAGGTGGAAGGGGATTGGTAGAGGAAGCCAACCTTTAACCATTTTAAATACTTCTTATAAGATTGTTTAGACTCATAGACAGGTAAAAACTGTCATATTCCAAGAATTCTTTCTCCTACATTCATCCATTTGTCCCATCCCATCCCTTCATTATTTCCTCTATCTTTTTCAATTACTCCTATCTTCCTCTGTCTATTTCGTTCCATTCCCTTTCTTGAAATATCCTAAAATACATACATATCCACTTTACATCCTAAAAAATTCCCACTCATACCCACAACACATAAACACACACACAACAACACACACACAATACAACACACAACAACACACACACAACCACAAAACAACCACACACAACCACACACCATCCCCAACAACCCCCCACCACCCCACCCCCCCACCCCACCAAACAACCCACCCCCCACCCACCCCCAACACCAAACCCCCACACCCCCCCACCAACCCAACACAAAACAAAAAAACAAAACACCACACCCATATCCCAACCCCACCAACAACCCCCCTAATTCTATCCATCATCATAATCTCCCAATCTCATCTCCACCATCCCCAACACTAACCCCCCAACCCACTCACAACCCAACACCACACCAAACCCAAAAACCTCCCCCCACACCCCCCCCTACCAAACCAAACCCCACACACCCAACACCTCCACACATCATCCCTAAATCTAGAAACATAACTATCCCTCAATATATTATCAATACACCCCCCAAACCACCACAAATCACACTCTCCATGCCCCCCACTCTCACCCACACCCCCCAACAAACCCCAAACCCAACTTCACCTTAATTCAAACAACCAACAACCACAACATACCCATCCCACCCCCATATAATACATTCCACACTCACCATCTCTCACACTCTCTCTCCCACCTAACCAACAACTATCCCTCTTACTATCCAACCACCATCCAACTTATAAATCCCCCCCAAATTCCCCCTTCATCAAACCCACATATAGAGTAGATATACTAAACAACAAACACACCCACCCATGTGTGAGTAAACAAACCACAAAACAAACCCCCAACCATCCCCACATACCAATAACACTTATAGATATATATAGATATACTCTTCATCCACCATCACAAAATCTACCATATACCAGTGCACTCGCACACTCGTATACCCACCATACCCACATCAATACCCACTCCATCACTACACCCTGCACTCCTACCATACCTCAGACAGATATAGAGAAAATCCTGCCATCCCCTTAGGGACAGGACATATTCTTCTATATACTTTATTTCTAGGCAGAAATATACTATTTGCTAGTATATACCCTCCCATCCCCATCCCTACCATCACCACCCCATATCTCCATCCCATCCCCCCAACCTCTCAACCCACACCCATCTTCTAAGTCCATCCCTCTACCTCAACCCACACCCATGCATCATCCACCATCACACCCATATCCCTCCATCCCATGCCCCACCAAATCCATCCCCCCCCCCCACACCCATATCATCAATCCCATCCACACCAATCTAAACTATAACCGGCTCCTCATCAGCCATCGTATCATCCATACTAGTCTATCCACTCCTCTCTCTGAATGTTCCTACATGACGTTGCTCAGATCGCCTCTACATGTCTGTCCCATCCACTAGCAAAATGTACCTATGCTCTACTTGTATAACTGTAGATCTAACAATTGTCTGAAGTCTACAGTGTGATCAAGTGTCCCCCACTACTCGTATCTCTGATCAATCTTCACATAGACCTACTACACTCAGCTGTGTCACTGCCCTACATCTCTCAGATATATAAACACTGTACGTAGTGATAGTTATGATCCCCATCAATCTCCTGTCGCCCGCAATCTGCAACACTGCACGTCATCTTATCACTAAATAAGCCTATATCCCTCAGCAAAGATACCCTTGTATCGCCACGTGACCCCATCACTCGAGTGTCTAACTCTCGCTAGTGTCCCTCTGTGTGTCAAACACGCCTACTAACGAATGTGACACCTGTGTATCCGTGACGCTACATAGACTCCCGAGCACTATATCGCACCATCACCTCTGTTCGTCCACTTGTCAAGTGTACCTATGTTTGTTACGTCAAAAAGAGAGAGCTACATACTCTCCCATATCCTAGGTCTAATTCAGCTACGTGTACTCAATACATACCACTATTACTCTAGTGTATTAACAAGACATATATATATCTGCCACGTTCTCCCTTAATGTCAATGTGACACACACCCCCCTATTACCATACTGTTGTCCATCACATCAAATGTGTGTGTCACCTCCATGCTCTCATCACCCTTCTATATTCCCACCATTCTGTATCTAAGCTCTACCTATCAACTACGTTAATTGTGCTCTAACTATGTTACCATCGTCTCTGCCCTCTCTCTAACATCTCCTCTCATGTATACTCCGAGACTGCACTGTTACTAGTTTGCCCTACGACCTCCATCTCTAATCCTTGTCTCCATGTGAAGAAGTCCCTACAATACTGTTCGTCTCTATAATTCATACAAGTCATCCACTCATAATCAAGATCTCTATGTCTCAACCAATATAGGTATGCATCGCACATCTCGCCCATAAGTTATAGTTCATCCTTAAATATAGAGTGCATCCCTCAGAACCAAACAAATCATACGTGTCTCATACATAGTGTGCTCATAACGTATACATATAATAAAATCCACACTCACACAAGAGCGACCCAGAAAACTATAACCACCCCAATGTGTCCTTGTCAGTGTGCTGCCGCACCACACTCACTCTTCCTCACAAGTGTTACACCAGTGTGTTCATTTATACTCGTGATACCTAGCATCACACTTTAGATGTCTTAAACCCTAATAATGCAGATGCACTCTCCTCATGTCACTGTGTGTCCACATTTGGTACCTACTGCCAAAGACACTCACATTGTTGACACGCCCCTCTCACCAGCCACAATGTGCTACGTGAAAACTATATCCAAGAGTCAGATGTCCGCCCCCATTGATGTCATCAGATGTATACTAACATGCAAAACTATCACCTATATATCACAGTCTCCGTATCCCATGTGATCAACTTAGCGCACATATTTCAAGCCAACCTAACTGAATAATGGTCATATGTAAACCACACCCTCGTGAGTCGTCACATCTGTTCTCAATCTTACAGCTCCAAACACTCCACAGTGTGTCGCTACGACTCTACACCAACCAGAAGTGTGTGAGATCTCGTGATATATACCTTACAGTCTCTGACCTGTGCCAATTTACAATATCGTACCGACTCAGAGATCACAATTTACGTCTCACTGTGTATTCTATGTGATCACCACTTGGTGAGCTCCCTTCTCAGTTGTGTAGCCCACCTCTCACAAACTAAAACTGTCATAACCAACCAAGTGCTGGAACTATATGTCCCCCATAAAGACTCGTCCAAACCCACTGATGTCTCCAAATGTACTCGAATCACTCCAACACACTGAATTCAAGTGCGTGCCAAGTATAACCCGTTATCTACAGTATGCCCACTGTAATGTAGACACAAATAGATATACCCACCTCAGTGTGCCACCTGTGAACCTGAGTCCCCATCCCTACATTCACATAGGAGTCTCGTCAAGTGTGTCACAGTATAATGATCAACAAATACTACTAAGCAGCCGTGTACTACATCGAGTGAATATCAACTGCCCGTCATCGCCTATAGTGCAAGTCACTGTGACTACTCCCCACTCGTGAGCACCACCATGTGACTGTAATACGCACTGTGCACCTCGTAACGTCAACGCAATAGTCGCGCTGAACATGAGTTTCACTATGTCCCCTCTCTACTCCACTATAGAACTTGTGTGTGTGCACAATAGAGAAACCCATCCTCTCTACGCTCTACCGGGCACATCAATGACTCTCTAGTAGAATGTGCACTGTTATGTGGTAATAGTCAAGATGTGTAGCTCACCATCTAGATACTGAGTGACAGAGATAGTGTGTAACCTGTGCTGAGAATACTCTCGCTATAGATCTCACAAGCTAGTTAAGATATATCAAACTCTCTGTGAGAAAGAAGCTGTCAAGTTGACCATAGAGGACTAACAACACTGAATTAAATAAGTAATCATCGTCACTCGCTGTGATCTCGGATCATATCTTGCATACCCTTAAAGATAGAGATAGAGAGATGTCTGAGATGTGATATGAATACGGCACAGAACATGAAGATAGATCATGTGTAAAATGGTAAATACTCGAGCAGAGTCTCAAAGCAGAGCTCTGAGTGGATACTAATCATAGAGAGAATAGCAGGAGTAATTATAATGTGGCACTCACGTGCTGTGAAGAAATATATCAGTGGGATATATATACTCTCTGTGTAGATAGTTACGTGTGTAACACCTGGTGCAGAGTAGAACTTGGTGAAATGTGAGTAAGAAGGATAAGTGTGATGTTGCGCATACCATTACAGACAAGAGGAGGTATCCCTGGGTCACGGTAGTTACTAGAATGATAGTAGATATATGTACTCTACTGTGAGAGACGCTCATCGCTTAGGTGCGAGACGCGCAAGATCTATTGTGAGTAGAAAGAGTAGATGGTCTCTAGTGAGAGAGAGTAGAAATACTGTGGTGTCAATAATGTACTCTATGTTGCAGCGCTCAGTTGTGTAGATGATGTGAACTACAGGAGAATATTGTCGCTGTGAGAGATAATGATATAGAGTGTGTGTCAACTAGACTTGTACTACATCAGGTGTTGTGCTTCACTTGACCAGAGAGATAGTGAGTTGTGATCTCTGTTGCGATGAGAAAGAGTCACATTCGAAGTATGTGTTGATGGGGACTTTGACGTGTGTTAGTCTGACCGCCGTGTGTGTGGGACATAGACGCAGATATCTCTGTGGGCGAGTTGTAACGTATTGTGTATGTATATAATGCGGCTCAGAGTGAGACATATCTCTGTGTACGATATATAATGTTGAGGATTATACTCCTGGCGCACCTCAGAGAATATGTGAGAAGAAAATAGTGAATTACTCTATACAACTTTAGAGTGGTATTGTGTTCTGTGGGTGGTATAGATAGTAGGAGCTAGAGGTAAACTGTATTCCACTCTTATAGAGTGGGGGCGCGCAGAGGATACTATCTAAGTAAGCATAGTGAGATGGCCATACTTAGGTCTAGTGGCATCATGTCTCTGGAAGAGTTTATGCCACGAGTTCTCATTTGTTCGTAGAAGGATCAAGTATGTGTGTAATACTATGCAGTTGCAGGAATGTGCAATGTGTCTGTGTTGGTGCTGAAATCGCTGAGTGTGACTGTTTATCGTAGTTGTCTCTTGAGATGAGCTAGCTGTTGGTCTATGAGTTGTCGGTTTTTGAGAGCATACAGGATACATTGTGTGTGCAAGGTACTGGTAATGACAATTATGTTTTAACGGTGAAGTACTGCATATGACAATAATGATTTCCTGGCCTTGTCAGTATTGCTACTTGACCGTAATGATATGCACCTGTGCTAAGAATGTCACGACAATATGATATCACTCTGTGCAGAAGTGCTCTGCAATAATGATTATCACATCTGTGCATGACTTGCACTGAAATAGTGATATGCAACCTTGTGCAGAATGCCATTGACGCAATAATGATATCAACCTGTGCATGAATGAACTGAGCTAATAGGATATCACCTGTGGCTGAATGCTCTGACAATCACTGTTATCACCTGTGACAGAATGCACTGACAATAATGATATAACCTGTGGCAGAATGCACTGACAATAATAATGCACCTGTGCAGAATGCAACTGACCATAATTCCATACCAACTGTGCAGAAGGCACTGAAATAATGATATCACCGGTGCAGAATGCACTGACCGTAATATATCTACTGTGAAGAATGCACTGACAGCTAATGATATCACCTGTGCAGAAGGCACTGACAATAGTGATATCACCTGTGCAGAATGCACTGACAATAATGATATCACTGTGCAGAATGCACTGACAATAACGATATCACCTGTGCAGAATGCACTGACAATAATGAAATCACCGGTGCAGAATGCACTGACAATAACGATATCACCTGTGCAGAATGCACTGACAATAATGCTATCACCTGTGCAGAATGCACTGACAGTAATGATATCCCCTGTGCAGAATGCACTGACAGTAATGATATCACCTGTGCAATACTGAGGAGATCCTGAAAATATGACCTGTTGGTTGGTCCTGAGGACTGGAGTTGAGAAACACTGCTATACAGTGTGGTATTGTCAGTGAGGATTAGACAATGTGTAGGGACACAGCCCTTTTAGAAGAGGAATGGTGACCATCAGTCACATTTTTTATTTATATATTTTCAGAAGGAATAATAGAGAAATGTTAAAATGTAAAGTTCTAAGACAAATATTTTCTAGAATTGTAATTGTAAAAGTATTTACTAAACCAGACTTGTCAGGAAAGACAAAAGATTATCTTTAATTGTCCTGCATTTTGCCTGTGACTGTGGGTGATTAGTACTGTATACCCCTGTACAACTTGGAGCGTGACAATACAGTACTAACAATGACCTCTGGATACAATATTGTCAACATACAATGGTTTGTCCTGGGACATTGTATGTTGCATGTGGTTTCAAGATACAATGTCCCAGACACTCATCCAGCCAATTATTATGAATATTTTACGTGTAAAACACCATTATTAGTAAAGTGCATGCAGTGATTAGAGGTCTATTAGCGTCTCTACAGTAAAGTGTGGTACTAAATGTCGTGTACTGCTCTTTACATGTGCCTGGATGAAGAATCACAGAAAAATGGGACATTATTTACTCAAAGACACAAACACAAAGCCATACTTACAGCTCAATGGCTGGAATATAGATTAAACCTAGTAGAAAGCAACACAAGCCCTTTGCTACTTGGGAAAGAGCTTAAACATTTTTGATCAAAACTGTGAACTAAGAACCTCAAATTTTCATATATCATTAGCAGACAGGCATTTTTCACAAATTCTTATGTACCTTTGTTCTTTAACTAATAGTGTGCTGCTGGCACTTGGAGTATATATATATTGTTGCCGCACCAACATGCACCTATGGTCGTTTTTTCAAAAAAGTTTTTATGTGCAGAGTCAACTGTTGTCTTTTTACTTGGGAAAGAGATAACAGGTGCAGATAACTAATGAGTAGCAGCTCACACACCCATCCACTAGGGGACAACTGAATGATAAAAAAAACTTGGATAAGTACCAGTTCACACCAGTATGCAAAAAAGCCACAGTAAAATACAAGGGGAGACTGCACAAATGCAAAATTATTGATAATACCACCACTCACGCACCTTCTATGCATGGGGGGTTGTTATTAGTACTATAATTGCATATAGATAGAGTGATACAAAGGGTGCCAATTATATGGTTATGTGTGGTGCACCATGCTGGCTTACAACCTATGATGCCTCTGCTATTCAAATAGTTCTTTATTTCTTTATTTTGCATTTTTGGGGGGCACATTTTGGGGCATTGGAAACAATTACCAATTTTCCACAGAGTTATGGTTTCAACATACAATGGTCGTCCCAGAACCAATTAACACTGTATGTTGAGGAACCACAATACACTATGTGGTCAATGTATGATAGTATTACTAGTTATACTAGTGCTTGCATAGTGCCATAGTGTTTGCACATTGCAATATGTGGCCCAATGTGTTATTGATGAAAGTCTGCATTTGGAATGTGAGAGAGAACCTAGAAAAGGAGGGTCAACTGCTATACGTCATGAATAGTTGTTTGTCACATTGCTTTCCATGGTTTGGATATTGGATTTTCTTTTAACTTTTATGTGTATTCTGACCCATGTTTATTGACCCATTTCTAGTTAATTTCTCCCTCACCTGTCAGTTCAGCCAGTCAGTGGATACTCTGCAGATGCATTCTGGGGAAACACAGTAGCAAATTCCAGATCCTTGTACTAAGGTTACCGGGTGAACATATGCATTCCCTTAGACCCTACTTACCAAAGTGGCAAGAACCAAGACTGACTTTGGAAGCATAATTGCTGAACAGGTAATTCCTGTTCATTTCCCTTTGCTGGTATTTACAGCTGTGCCCCTCCCCCAGTCATCAAATTAGTATGTTACTAATCTGTTCTTAGTAACAGTAGGATTGACCCATTCCTGCAGTAGTCAAAGTAGTGTCCTGCTTAGTTCTCATAGCAGTACATTCCTCCTAGTAGTATATGGACTCTTACTCTTCCATTGTACTCACCTCCTGCAGTAGCTGTCCACTCTCATAGACAACTATTGATAGCTATCAAAGGGTTTGATAAGAAATTGATTGCAGTGTGTATGTGTGCTCGTGATACTGACGTAAAAAGTAAAATAACATCCCAACATTTAATTTTTAGCAACATTCAGCACGTGACACCACATTAGACCACACCTTTAACTACACCCATGCACATCTAATCAGGCCCATCTTTCTCCAGCAGTACCAAAACAACAGTAGTGTTGTTAGGATCTATAAAGATACAGTATATGTTCTCCTGTCAAATAATACATTTTATCTAACTAAAAATAAACAAATAATTATAATATGATTTTCTGAGAATGATAACTCTAAATAATAATCCTAATTACCAAATAAGAACTCTGTAAAAGAAGCAACTATTATCACCCAACTGTTACTGAAACACACCAGAATACCAAGGCAAATATTCTCAACAATACCACTACACACAGATCAAATAATACCACAATAACAGGTAGCTGGAGGTAGGTGACCTTGAGCTCTACTTCATCCCAGACAGAAAAGGGGGCACAAGAAGGGATGGAGTGGGCTCAATTTTCCACTGTAGGGGCATTGTATGCCTTATTTGCATAGGACACTATATAAGTGATTACAGTACAGTAACATCCAGTGACTCACAGGTAACGTATTCTCTAATTAAAATTATTTGCATTTCCTTTTTTTTCCTTTTCTTCTCCATTCAGCCTAGACTGTCGTGATGACTTCTTCCAGCCATCATTCATCTCTGCAGAATTTGCCACACAAACATTTTAGACTTCTCACTTTTCTAACACCTCTTATTTCCCATGATTAAACAGACTCCCCAATCACAGTGCCCTCAGATAGTGTTAATAACCCCTTTCGTGTCCTTCATGGTAATAGTACCTCCAAAAAGTGAAAGTGCCCTCAGAAGGTTAAAGCACCCCATTTGTGCTCCTAATCTTCCTTTGTGCTCCCAAGTATTAGGCAGCCCCATAAAATAGGCAGGAAGATTTTTAGGCTCCCCTTTTGATAAGTAGACCTTAATAGACAGCCCCCAAATTAGGTAGACAGAACCCTGCTATTATGTAGCTTGACCCCATTACCTAAGCAGGTAGAAAGGCCCCCATTAAGTAAGCCCAACAAGAAGTATATAGGTATTTAAGCCCTTTTGGCTACAAAGGTAGATAAGCCTCTTCACTTGGCCATCAGGTAAGCCTTTCCATTATATACTTTAGGTACGTCAGCCCCAATAGGTAAGTAAGCTGTCTATTGGGTAGGAAGGAAAGTCCCTTATTGGGTAGGTAGGTAAGGCCTTCATCCTTAATAGTACTCCTTTTCTGCTAATTGAAATAGTAAAAAACTAAAACTCACCTTTCCCCATTCTCCCATTGAGCAGTTAGCTCCTCTGGCTGCTATCTAGCGCAGGCAGCATGATACAGTAATGTCACTATGCTGTCTGTGTCAGGATACTCCTCATAATGTCATGTAGGCCTCAGGCCAGCCTGCAATAGTAAATGGGGAAAGTGGCATAATGCAGAAATGCATCATGCTGCCTGCATCAAGACACTCCTGTGCTCTTGTGGGCTGCAGAATTCTAGCAGTATGTGGCCTACAAGAGTAACTGGCAGGGCACTGAACTGATGGCTTCCTGCTCCACCATAGTTTTTAGCCATCTTGGGATCCCCATGACCTGCTGCAGACCACCTGGAAGTCAAGACTGTCTCACTGGATCCAAGACAGTTTGGAGGCGTCATAAATATAAGAAAGATTTATGATTTTCCATGTGTATTCTAATAAATCAGGAGTTCTGATGGCTTGGATGTTAATTCCTCTAAATATAGTGAAGACGTTAAATAATTGTAGGATTCATTCATGCTGTGTTTGCAGTGTTCCTTTAAGATGTATATCCTGTATACTTTAGTTGGATGCCTCTAATGTATGCTACTGTATAAGCCTACATTGGCATACGTTTCGCATACATTACATAGGCATACGTTTCGCATACATTACATAGGCATACGTTTCCCATACATTACATAGGCATACGTTTCTCATACGTTTCCCATAGTCCCACTTTTTTAAATTGAAGTCCTTTGGGTACGTTTTACATACTCCAGAGGTGAGGTTTCATTCCTACTCTTGTAATCTTGTTTTGTGTGCTGTTTGCAATTTAAATAATGAACTGCAAACATCTAGCTGTCTCTGAAAAGTAGTACAATGTAATACAAAACTTTTGCTCATAGATTGATTTTATGTCTAGGCAAAATTTGTCCTTCATTGAAGAACAGTATGAAATGAATTACAAGTGTGTAAAGCATTTGTGCAGGGCATATGACTAGCCACCAGATGTCACTATGTGTTTAGGGCATAGACCCAACAAACTGTGCAACAGGTTAAACTAATCCATTCAATTGTTAAAGGTTTAGTCACATTTTATAAAGTGATGGTGTCTTGCCAGGGTTGCCAACTTGATTTTTTTTATTGTTTATAGACAATTTGCTCAAAAAACACATTAAGTTAACAATTTTTTCGGGACACTTTAGAAAACCAGAATGGACCACAAAGATTCTACGCAAGCGAGTCACATTATTATCACCAACAGTGTAGCTCATGAAGTAAGTCACATGTGGTGAGCTGGCTTGCTGAGTATATGAAGTGTGTGATAGGCTGTCTGCACATATAACCGTTGTTGCTGTCATGGGTAAAAGGGGCGATTTATCAGAGTTGCAAAAGACATATGCTTCTCAATAAATTTAGAGCAGTTTGAACGTTCCGATAGATACAAATAAAATATTCAACAGCTGTGAGCGTGCATAGATTTACTCTATTTTTACCTAGTTTTCTTTATAAATGTGGTCTTAAAGGGACTGTCCAACTTTCACCAAAAAAGCTGATGTATATTTCTGTGCAGCAAAATGGCTCCAGAATTTTGGCTAGAAAATCAGCTAAAAGTAAGCCACATAGTAGGTAGTATAGTGTGGAGCATCAGTATCTGTAGATGTGACAAATGCTATTGTCTTAATAGAGGAAGAATTAGTAAATCTAACTCATTCAGTTAATGGATTAAGACTAGCTTGTCTCAAAGACATACACAGAATTTAAATTGTCACATAGCAAAATTCAGAAACTAATATTACTGTATCAATATTAATTTCTATTAGGTCTAACATTCTGTTATCAATGATTGCATAAAATAACTGCATTTACAGTTTTGTATTTCTGACTGTATATAATTAATAATATAATTCTGTGAATTAACTGTATATGGATTTATACAGCTAGTACTGAATTTCAGAGGAGCTGTAGAAAGCCTGGGCTCTATAGCAACTCCTGTTTGTCCAACAGTTTATTAAACATGTGACTTTACCACAAAGTATTGCAAATGTCCAGTGTCGCCAGTGTCACCAGAGTACCAGAGGATTTTGCAGTGGGTCTAAGCTCTGGTACAATAATGTGCGCCTTATATTGCAGGGCTCCTCAAACGAGACAATCTAATTTGGAGCTGACATCAGAACCAGATTTCCTATTAGGCTATGTTCACACGGCTTAACTGCGGGACGTAATTACGCCCCGCAATTACGCCGTGTGGACGGGGGCGGGGCAGGAGCGGGAAAGTGAGGGCGGGGGGGGCGGCACTTTGCCGGCCCATAGACTTTCATTACCAGCAGCGCGTATATGCCGCTGGTAATTCACATGTCACTGATCTCCCGCCCGGCGGATTCGCAGAGCAGGGAGAGGAGACTTAATCCATAGTTCTCTATGGGCCGTTTTCAGCCCGTAATTTGCGCACTCCGGCGCATAATTACGGACCGAAATACGGCCCATTTTAGGCCGTGTGAACATGGCCTTAAACCCTGCATTAGCAATTACTTTAAAGTGGACTTAAACAGACTATTTAAAATTGTGTGCACATGTCTTTTATAGATAGAGGGTGTACCCAATATCCTTTGTTAGGCCTAAGGAACTTCAGTATGACACTGCACATGCATTACAGACTAGCAAAATTTGCTTGAAATTCCAAACCCTGTGTGTATTTGTAGCACAGCTCCATTGAACTAATTGGGACTGAACTGAAAAACCACATAACCTGCAAATAGAAGTGGCACTGTTTTTGGAAGAAGTCAGTCTTGTTTTTTATTCCTGTATAACCTCTTTTGAGCTGGCTTTAGAAAAGCACTAGCTGTGGGTAAAGCCACCATTAAGGGCATGTCCCCACGGAACGGGTTTGCGGACGGTTTTTCAGACGGTTTGCGGTTTTGCAGACCATCTGAAAAACCGTCCGCAAACGAGCACAACGGGCTCATATGGAAAACCCGTGCAGCAGGCACCACTGCATGGGTTTTCCGCCCGGCGGTTTTTTAAACCACCGGCCGCCCGAAAAACATTAAACATGCACATTCTTCAGTCCGGTTTTCGGACGGAATATGTGCAAGTGAATGTGAAGGGAGCTTCAGCTCTGTGGAGCCCTGAAATTACTTATGGCAGTCCTGGCTGTGGAACAAACAAACAAAGGCAAATAGCTGACTAAAAAGAATGTGATGGCTGAGAATAGCTTTAGACTGAATACTTATGTACTAAATATTGTCCAGTTCCTTTACTCCAAAAATCTTTTAAATATAGAATCATGATGGACAGAGTGGTAGATAGATAAATTACCACAGTAGGAACAGCTCAAACTCTTAACAATCTCCAAGTGTCAGACTGTGTAACCTTATACCACAAAGCTTGCTTTTCTCCAGGTGACATGTCATGACCAGGTCAAATCAATTGACCTAATCATGACAATTAGAAAACAGCAGGTGAAAACTAGAATTCCCTTGTTGGCAAAGCTTATTTTAGTTCTTTATTTCACCCATAGTATGCCCCACAGGTTCAGATTCTATTTAACCCTGGATATCGTTTCAGCAAGTCAAGACAAAAGCAACAATTTGGAGTGAAAGGTGTATAAAAGCACCAATAATAATACATCTCCTCCCTTTAAGTATGGGATTAGTGGAATAATGGTCTAATCCTATTGGATAATTGCAGATTTTTTTCAAGCCTGAGAAACTTATTCTATTGAATATATTTGACTGATATCACTGATAAACGTGCACAATTTTTGGAGATAGATAAAATATAAAATCTTTTATAAATATAACATTGACATATTTATTTTTACGGCAAACTATCATTAAAAAATATCACATTTTTTTTCTTTTCATTCTATTTTAGTTAATTGAAAACAGCTAAAATATAGACCAAAATGTCTGCAGGTTATCCCACTTACTTATCACCTCTCCACAGAATAGGTGACTAAAGTATGATGGCTGAACCCCACAGTAAGACCCCAATCAATCACTGAAACATTAGGGGAATAGCGCCCTATTCCTCCACACTGCACAACTACAGGAAGGAGTTCAATTTAAATGAAGTCAAGAAAATTGTATTCTTGGGCTGACCTTGTTGTTCCTGGTCAGCCTATAGACACATTGGACTATAGGGAACATGAATGACCACCACTTCATTCAAACTCCTTCACACAGTGTCGCACGACCAAAAAGTAGTTAATGACCAGAAATTTTTTTTAGTTTTTGCCTCCTGTGTTTCAACAGTTGTAACTTTTTTATTTTCGCAATGATGCAGTTGGTTGTGACCTCGTTTTATTCGAGACAAGTTGTACTTTATGGGGGAATAGTTTAAGTTCACTGATAAATAATTGCAGAATTTTTTTTCAATTTTTTTATTTTACATTTTTTTTACACCATTCACATTTCAAACTTAATAACCTGTTAGATTAATTCTACAGGTTATTATGGTCATGTGGATACGTAATATGTATAGGTTTTTGTGTGTGTGTGTGTAATGTATGCATAATTTTTTTAATAAATATGGATTTTTATTTTATTATTTCTTTATTCTTTTTTTTACACTTTTTATGTTTTTTACTTTTGTTTTTTAATACCATGAAGGGAGAACTGTTACTTTTTTTTTTTTTATACACTTAGTAATGTATTAGCATATTCATATATACTAATACATTGTAATCTGTGTCAGTCTGACACAGGCAAGGATTAGGGCAGCACACAGTCTGCCTTGATTGCTGGCTTCTTACACAGACAGCCCTGGGGCTATTCTAGGTCACCAAGGCTGACTGTGCAGCCGTTTCCCAGGCTCTGTCAGGTCACCGGGCGTTCCAATCACCCGACAGAGCAGGGAAACCCTTTGATTGCGCTGCGGCAATCAAAGGGTTAAAGCACTGGAAGCGGAGGTTTCCCCCGCTCCCTGGTGCTTGCAAGAGTTTCACTGGGATCAGGGCTGTGTAATACAGCCCCGATCTCAGCGCTGCTGTGGTGCCGGGTGCCCCAAACTCCGGTGTCTGCAGCGACGCCAAAAGACGTCGCTGCAGGCGAACAACCTGAAATGCTCCCCGGCAAAAGACGGTGGGCGGTCGTTAAGGAGTTAAAGTAATCAGGGACTCGGGCCTTCATTTTATCATGGGGCTACCAGAAGCATTAAAGAATCCAGCATTCCTATGCTTATCCCCTATGCTGTATATTCTCCAGAAGTGTACTAGCTAGGTGCTGCTGATGAAATGCCATTAATTAATTGATAATCTGCTGTGTTCACCTCTAAAAAAGCAGGTTATGTATTAACACAATATCAATGAGGAAAAAACATCAGCAATTATCTTTGAGGGGCATTTTTGCTGCCAATCAGTTCAGGAAGTGTTATAAGGCCATTTTCAAACAATTTGACGGCCATGATTCCACGGTGAGAAAGATTTTTTACAATTGGAGAACATTCAAGACAGTGGACAATTTTTCTAGGAGTGAACGCTTTGGCTAATTCACCCCAATGTCAGAACATTCAATACACATTGCAAAAAATTCAAGAGTTACATCTCTCTCCACAAGCCTCAGCATGTTAAATGTTCAAGTTCATGGCTGTACAATTAGAAGAAGAATGAAAAAGTATTACTTGCTTGGGAGGGTTTCCAAGAGAAAGCCTCTTCTTTTTAAAAAAATAACATGACAGCACAGCTTAAGTGCATCTGAACAAAGCACAGGAGCAATGTCCTTTGGCCATAATGCACAGTGTCACGTATGGCTAAAACTAAACACTGATTTTCAGCACTAACACCTAATACTGTCAAGCATGGTGGTGGTGGGGTAATGATTTTACCATGTTTTGCAGCCACAAAATCTGGGCACCTTACAGTCAATAAGTCAATCATAAACTCCTTTGTATACCAATGTATTCTAGAGTCAATTGTTGAGCCATCTATACAAAAGCTAAAGCTTGTCCTAAACTGGGTGATGCAACATGTATTTTGGTACACATGTATTTTATATTTGTCTTTATTATGCAACAGAAGACCGCATTGAATATGCAGGGACTTCTGCCAATTTTATGCACATGCACTTTGTTCTTTTTTGAATACACATCTTCTGATCATTGGACTTTATTTGTATCGTCTGTTACTGTGAGGCGATGGGGCACTTGTACTCCTCTTCCCAGTGGTGTATTCTTTTTTCAGCAGTGCAGTACATATTGATTATTGGTTTTCCTTAAAGAAGTCGTCTTACCATGCTGTTTCACAGAGCCACAGCCAGCTTCAGATTCACACATCCTGGTCAGGCTGTGGGTAGTTCTATGTCAGTGAATCATCTCTGTTGTTCCTATCTATTCCTGTTACAGTGAAATGAGTTCTAGAAGTTTATAAACTGTAGTGCACAAAGCTACAGAGCTCTAAAGGGTTAAAGCCTGTCATTAACTTAAATACATCACCTCCTGTGCTACTGATAACACTTACCAAGGAGTGAGTCACCATAATCCAGCCTAAGGACTGCTTAGAGCAACAGGGTAAAAGATGAGGTATGTTTGCGAATAGCTCAATTTTCCACATGTTGCATTGTGTATAATCCCTATAACTTGTGTAAAAGTCTATGATGTGAGTTTACTTGAGTTTCCCATATTGGGGGATTTGACACCCTGGCTTAGAGCAATTAGAACAGAAAGAGAAAAGAGAGAGGTAATGTATTTGCGAATAGTCTCTACCTTTGCCTACATGTTTAAAGCTAATCATTGTGCTAAGAAAACCCCTTTAATATCTTCTGTTGGTGATATTCTATTGTTCTATTATATGTGAGTCTTACATTTGCATGCCGTTTATATTTGGTTGCATGCTATTTCATAGATTTTATTCTCACAGTTTTTGAAGTGTTAGATACATAGCACTTATCATAGTTTGTGTATGACTGATTCTTTATGTACCTTTTGGTACTTTTTAAAATGTTTTTAATCTTTTCTGTGTCAGTAGGGTACCACAAAGATTGTTATTTATTAAAGTTCACGTCTTCATGACACACTTTTCTTCTCTTGTTCTGTGTTGTGCCAATATGTTTCTGTGTGTTACACATTAGAACTTTTGGTGGTGCACATCCTTATTGCTTATATTTGGGTCATGCAACAAGACATTGACCCCAAAACACCAACAAATATAGAACAGAATGGCTGAAAATGAATAGAATCAAGGTGTTGCAATGACTCAGTCCAGACCTTAACTGAATTGAAATATGATAGCAAGACTTTAAATTGGTTTTCTTAATATAAAGATTAGCTTTCAACTTTAAGGGTAATTGAAGACTTTTTCTAAATACATTAGTCAATAGATTTGACGTTAGTCATGAGGTAAAAGACATTTTATGTGCTCTAAGTGCACACAGGTTTCTGTGGTTACCTGACCATAACTCTTTTATCTGATTAGCTGAGAGAACAGGGAGTGAGTCAGCATAAGCTATAGTTTTCAGTCCTCCCAGCACCTGTAGTTTTTGTTTAATGATTCTCCTGATTCTCCTGCAGTTTTCAACAGCTCAGCTACAAGTCCAATATGCCAATCACTGCTATAGAACCACCCACAGCCTGAGGAGACAGAGTGAGTGTAAAACTGCTTGTGAAACAGCATGGTGAGAAAACCCCTTTAAGAGAACTGTACATAAACAAATTTCCACAAATGTCAATAAACTGAGGCAATGTTGTAAAGAAGAGTGTGCCAAATTACCTCCAGAACCGCATGAAAAACTGTCAAGTCATACAGAAAATGGTAACTTCAAGTTGGTTCTTCAGTGTTTTTTTAAGTTGTTTAAACATGCCTTTTCTATTTTGGCTTTGTTTTTATGAAATAGAAAATAACAGTAGAATCTGTTGTGGGTACTTGTTCATCTGAGGTTAAATTTATCTCATTTTTAAGACTATCTAAGAATAAGATTTTTTTTTATTATGCCCTGATATGTAAAACCATGGAATTCAGAGGGTGTACTTTTTCATCAGAGTATGTCCCATATGTGTGCCTATAGTAAGTTATATGCGAAATTACATTTTCTGAACTAACAGTGGTCACGCGGAACGAAAATCCCTAACTTGCTTCGAAAATAAAGTTTAAGGGACTGTAGCATTTATTCAGTAAGTTTTATTTTTGTCACTGAGATGTTTCAGGAGTGACATTTTCAAGCATATACAAAGTAATATCAAGAGCATATGTATGATACAAACAATCAAACACATCCAATCATAAGTCCTAATCAATTACCATCAATGTTTGCTTTATAATAATTAACATATCATAAAATGCTTACCATATCTATAATCATATGTGAAACTTACAGTGAAAACCATTATAGATTACCCCAAAGACTATATATATATATATATATATATTTATATATATTTTTTTTTATATATATATATATTTTTATATATATATATATATATTTATATATATTTTTATATATATATATATATATATATTTTACACACATTTATATATGTATGTATATAATACAGTGTGGTTTCTAAGATTTTTTTGTTAAACAAGTCAGTTTTTTGCCATGATTAGTATTGATTTATGGCAAACGTTATTGGGAATTCTCTAACATATTTCCTTCATCATGAGCCTCTCTGATTGTTTAATGGAGTACTGTTGGTGATAATATTTTAATGTTACTATAACAAAAGCTGTCACATACTAGCATCACTCAACTTTGTTTGTTTTATGACTAGGATTTAATTTGTCTACTAATTATTGCATATGGTTCATGTTTTACTAAATCAAATTCATGTATGAAACAGTAGATGGCAACATATCACTTTCAAATCTACTTCTATGATTTAATAGTTTTAGAACTTCCTGCAGTTGGACATAAATTAGATTTCAGATGGATGTTTTCCTAAGAACTTGGTGTTCTTAGAAAGTTATCACCTTAGATGACAATGCCAGAAAGTAAAGTGACAATTTGAACAAAAAGTCCAATCTCTGCCATGATAAGTGGCTTCTGAGTCGGATAATTATCTTCAACAAGGATGGCAAGACTACTTGACCTAATTGTGATAAGTGTCCAAAAAAAGGAGGTAGCGTAAAGGAGTTTTAGTTACCACAATAATTAGGTTTTAACATGTAGGGAAAGGTAAATGAAGACTATTACCAAACACAGTGCTCGGTTGATTTTGCACTTGTCAGAGGTAAAGAAGATTTTATCTCCTGTTAGAGTACACAAGTTTCTCTGGTTACCAACCACCTCTCCCTGGTCTATATTATTACTCATTGATCCAACCTGCCATCAGTCAGTTCATCCATAGTGAGTCACTACCTGCTGAGTCTTATCTCTAGTACAGAAGCTTTGTTTACCTAAGGTAAT
Organism: Phyllomedusa bahiana; assembly: GCA_025379985.1. NCBI lineage: Eukaryota > Metazoa > Chordata > Amphibia > Anura > Hylidae > Phyllomedusa > Phyllomedusa bahiana. Next base: position 42,415 of record JAODAL010029348.1, read on the forward strand.
GACATGTTTTAACCCTTAGAGCTCTGTAGCCTTGTACACTGCTATTTACAAACCTCCTGCAGTCATGTCACTGTAATAGACTGATAAAGACTCAGGATGTGAGTCGAAACGTTGCTGTGATGCTGTAACACTGGGATCTCAAATAAAGGACACCTATGCTGACACCCTTGATATTGTGTGTTGGAATACTTGAAGAGGAGAGGAGACTACCTCCAATTGGCGGTCTGTTGCACTATGGTGATCCCGGGAAAAATTTATTAAGGACTACTGTGCTGTCCAAAAATATTGATTGGGCCACTGTAATAGAATCATATAGGAATAGCACGGCTGATATGCCAATCACTGCTACAGACCCACCCAAAGTCTGAACAGAAAGTGTGAGCCTGAAGCTTGTTTGCTGTGGCTCTATTAAACAGCATGGTGAGAAAACTCCTTTAATGTGCTATTTACTACCCCATAGTGGAGTAAGTTGTTCATTATATTGTTTTGTATAATTGTATCTTATCGTATCCTAGCTTCTCTCTGTCTCTGATTGTTGGATTATAATTTTTTTAGATTCAAACTGACTTCCATTGATCGGAGGTAGAGTTGTTGTTCAGCTAGAATGACTTTTCAACTACAGCACTTGACAATGATTGAAAAAAAAATCTAACATGACAGATCAACTTTCCAACATATATCTGCCTTCAATCAGGATCTGAATATCTCTGTATGGCCACTTTAAAGGGATTTTCCATTTTAGACATTTATGGCATATTTATAGGATATGCCTAAAATGTCTCATAGGTGCAGATCAGACCTCTAGGACCTGCATCTATCAAGAGATTGAATGCTCAAACTTCTCTTTGCAGAAGAGAAAGGTGACCCCTCATGTGCCACACTCTCTCTTCTGTTCTATGGGAGTTTTGAACATAGCTATGTGGTGATCACAGCTGAACTTGGAGTTCCTAATGAAATGAACGGAGAGTGCTTTGCATGCGCCGCAATCTCTCCATTCTGCATGGAGACGCCCATGGATGCCCATTCACACAATAGTTATTGGTCCCAAAGGTGGTACCTGCACCTATCAGGCATTTATGGCACATCCTAACGATGTGTCACAAATATCTGATATGGGAAAAGCTCTTTAAGGTGAAATATTTTATATTCTTTTGTTACAATAATCATAAAAAGAGCATAAAATAGACTTTAAAACAATAAAAATCAGTATGTAGTAGACATACCAGATGGGAGTCCCAGCCATAGGCATCCACACAAGGCTTGTAATCTGTAAGGCTCCATAACAATAGACAAGCAATGTGGCATTTCTGAAGCACTAGTCAGAGAGTCTATACTCTCACAGAGGGTGCTTCAGCTTCCAGCTCTATTGCCATAATGCCTTGTGATATGCAGATGCTTAGTGGGTCCAAAAAGGCAATCTTCCAATCCCCACACACCTATATGATACTCCCCTTGTTGAGGAAAACAAAGTCTGACAAATGTTGACTTTGCATTTATTCTTATTCCATGGTCCAACTAGCTATTATGTATAACTCCTGGTGAAAATTCTGAAATCACCATATATAAAGTGTCACAGTCCCGGTCGCAGAAGTGGATCCACGGGACCACCGCAAGCGATGGTGTAAGCCTTGCCAGGGAGCGGAGTCTAAGTAGGTCCCGGTATTCACCAGAGCCCGCCGCAAAGCGGGATGGACTTGCTGCAGTGGGAGTCTACCAGGTCGCTACCCCTGACGTGACTTGCTTGCGGTGGCAGCTGAGGTATAGCGTGGTACAGAATAGTAAGGCAGGCTCGTAGTCAGGGAAAGGCGGTAAGGTCAGGACAAACGGCAAGGTTCATGGTCGAGGACAGGCAGGAAGGTCAGGGCAGGCGGCAGAGGTTCGTGGTCAGGAGACGGAGGCAAACGGTACGGTACACGAAAGATCAGGACAAGACTTCAGGGAACGCTTTGTCTATAGGCAAAGGCACTAAAGATCCGGCGGGGAGTGGGCAGAAGCGTCCAGGTAATATAGAGGCAGCGCCCGGTAATTAGCCATTTACCGGTGCGCTGGCCCTTTAAATTTCACAGAGCCGGCGCGCACGCCCGAAAGCACGGTGATGCGCATGCCAGGCAGCAGGAGGCTGCAGACAGACTGGAGCAGGGCTGGGTGAGTACCGGCGCGCAGGGGAGCGAGTGCGCCCGTCGCCCGACACCCGAGCAGCGGGGGCATCGCCCCAAATAGGGGGGGGCACAGACAAGCTGCGAGGCGCCCAACGATGGCACATCCTAAAGATGTTCACAAAAATCTGATATGGGGAAAAGCTCTTTAAGGTGAAATATTTTAATTCTTTTGTTTAAAAAATCAAAAAAGAGCATAAAATAACTTTAAAACAATAAAAATCAGTATTTTGTAGACATACCCAAAGGGGGTCCCAGCCAAAGGGATCCAAACCCCAAGGGTTGTAATCTGTAAGGCTCCAAACAATAGACAAACAATGTGGCATTTCCTTAACCTAGTCAGAGAGTCTATACTCTCACGAGGGTTTCGCTTTCCCGCTCTATTGCCTAAGCCCTTATATGCAGATGTTAGTGGGTCCAAAAAACAATTTCCAACCCCACAACCCAATATACCCCCTTGTTTAGGAAAAAAAGTTGACAAATGTTGACTTTGCATTTATTCTTATTCCAGGCCCAACTACTTTATGTATAACTCCGGGAAAAAAATTGAAACAAAAATATAAAGTGTCCAGCCCCGGGTTTCGCAAAGTGGATCCACGGACCACCGCAAGCGAGGGTGTAACCCTTTGCCAGGGAGGGAGTCTAAGTGGGCCCCCGGTATTCACCAGCCCCCCCCGCAAAGCGGGGGATTGTGCAGCGGGGGAGTCTCCCAGGTGCTACCCCACGTGACTTGTTGCGTGGCAGCTGAGTATAGCTTTGGTACAGAATTTTAAGGCAGCCGTAGCAGGGAAAGGCGGAAAGGGTAGGACAAAGCAAGGTTCATGGTCGGGGACGCGGGAAAGGTCGGGGCAGGCGGCAAGGGTTCTTGGCGGGAGACGGAGGAAAAACGGGTACGGTACACGAAAGATCAGGACAAGACTTCAGGGAACCTTTGTCTATAGGCAAAGGCACAAAGATCCGGCGGGGAGGGGGCAGAACGTCCAGGTAAATAGGGGCAGCGCCCGGTAATTAGCCTTTTTACCGGGCGCTGGCCCTTTAAAATTTTCCAGAGGGCCGCACCCCCCCGAAAGCACGGGAACCCCGCCAGGCAGCAGGAGGCTGCAGACAACGGGAGCAGGGCTGGGTAGCCCGGCGCGCAGGGGGGAGAGTGCGCCCGCGCCCACACCCGAGCACGGCGGCACCCCCACAGTATTGGGGCACAGACGACTGCGACGGCCCCCAGCTTGATTTGGGGGCGGGCGCCTTTCGGACAGTACCCCTCCTTAGCCCCCCCTTTTCCCCCCGGGCGGGAGGAATTTCCCGCACCAACTCACAGTCCAGGATGTTGTCCCTGGTCCCATGTCTTTCTTCGGGCCCAAAACCCCTTCCAGTGAAAAGGAAAGGCGTTTTCCCCCCTGAGTTTTTCATACCAGGATTTCTTTCACAGCGAAGAGGTTGTGGACTCCTTTTTGGAATCCTGGGGAAAAGCGGTTCAGGACCACAGGTTTAAAAAGGAGAAATGGAAGGAGTGGGAATACGCAGGTTGTGGGAGCCGGAGTTTATAGGAGCGGGTTGATGGACTGAGTACTTCAAATGGCCCTACATAAGGAACCCAGTTTGTAACTGGGGGCCTTGAGCCAGTTTTATCTGCCCCCAAAGCCACACCTTGTCGCCAGGGGGAAAAAAAAGGGGAGGGTTTTCTATTTTGGCCGTTGGACTTTCTCAGTGCAGAACTGGCGGTCTGATTCCAAATGGTAAGCATATCTCGGACCAAAGTATCCAAGGGTAACAAAGGTAACAGAGGGCGGGGATGCTGGCCATACACAATGAAAAACGGAGAGGTACCAGTGGATTCAGAATCCGGGGGGGTTTTATGAAAACTCTGCCCAAGGGGTAAAAAATGGGCCCCTCAACCCGTCGAGCCGAGACAAACCGCAAATAGCCCCCTATGATTTATTATTCTCCCACTTGTCCTTTGCTGCGGGTGGGGAGGGGCCCAGGAAAAATCCCCGGTTTTTCCCCCAACCGGCAAGGGGCCCCCCAAAACTTGACCGATATGCTTGGGGGAAGTCCATTAACGGAAGATTGGAGAAAAAATGGTGGCCAAAAAGGGGAGCAATGGGGAGACCTGGGAAAGGGATTAAAGTGCGCCACTTCGAAAAAAGGTCCGCGACCACCCAGATGACCGGTTGCCTAGAAGGGGGGAAGATCTTTACAAGTTTTTCGCCACAGAACCAAGGGTCCTGGAGATGGCCAGGGTTGGGGCCGGGGTTTGTGGGGGGGGTCTTGTTACGGGCACAAGTAACGCAGGACTTTACAATTTCCCCGCTCCCTCGCAACTCCGGGGCCCCAGTAAAAAAAGGGGGTTAGGAGGAAGATTTCGTGCTCCTGGGTGACCGCTATAAGGCATGTCCCCCCCTTTTTAAAATTTTCCTGGGAGCGCAGGACGGGCGTAAGTCTTCCCCTGGAGGCACCTTTCGAAATCCACCAGCCCCAGAATCAACGTTTTGGGGGAAATTAATGCTGGGCACGCCCCCTCCCCCAACACATCGGCACACGGGGGGGAGTGATCGGCCCTGACGTTTTTTCTCTGCCCTTGAAAATGTATCGGAAGTCGAAAAGCGCGAGAAGAAGAGGGGCCACCTGGCTTGGTGGTTTGAGGGGTTGGGCCGATTGGAGGTACTGAAGATTTTTTTTGGTCGGAGTAAATGGTAATGGGGGTACCGGCTCCCTTCAGGAGATACGGCATTTTCCCCAAAACCACTTGAAGCCACAACTCCCCATCCCCGATGGTGTAATTCTTCTCCGCGGAGAGAAGGCTTGGAGAAGAAGGCAAAAAGGGACCATCTTGCCCTTAGGTCCTTCTTCGTGAAATTGGGCCGCCCCAACCAAAGGGGGCATCCAATCCAAAAAATTGCTTTTTCCCGTATAGGTCTGGTCAGGACAGGAGCGGAGGCGAATGCTGCCTTAAGCTGAAGGCATGCCTTTTCGGCATCTGGTGGCCACTGACTAGGGTTGGTGTTCTTCTTAATAAGTGCTATAATAGGCGCCACCAATATAGAGTAATGCAGAATAAACTGTCGATAATAATTAGAGAAGCCCAGGAAGCGCTGTATGGCCCGTAGGCCCACCGGCCTAGGCCACTGCAAAACGGCCGACAGCTTGGCAGGATCTGTCCGAGATGACGTAACCAAGGAACGGGAGGCTGATCTGGTGGAAAAGACATATCTCTAATTTGGCATAGAGGTGGCTGGCACGTAGTCGCTCCAACACCAGGCGGACATGGGAGCGATGGGTCTCCAAATCAGCAGAAAATACCAAAATGTCGGTAGACCACGACACAAGTATAGAGGAGATCTCGGAATATATCATTTATGAATTCTTGGAAGACTGCTGGGGCATTGCACAAACTGAAGGGCATGACGAGGTATTCAAAATGACCATCCCGTGTGTTAAAAGCTGTCTTCCACTCATCCCCCTCTCTGATGCGGATGAGGTTGTAGGCCCCTCGCAGGTCCAATTTGGAGAAAATCTTTGCTCCACGAAGCCGGTCAAACAGTTCTGTGATCAATGGTAAGGGATAACGGTTCTTCACAGTGATTTTATTAAGTCCCCAATAATCGATACAAGGCCGCAGGGAGCCATCTTTCTTCTGCACAAAGAAAAATCCTGCCCCCGCCAGAAAGGAGGACTTGCGGATGAAGCCCTTCTGGAGGTTTTCCCGACTGTAGGTTGACATGGCTTGAGTTTCCGGCACTGACAGCGGGTAGATCCTACCCCTGGGAGGACTGGTTCCCAGCAGTAAGTCAATCGGGCAGTCGTAGGGGCAAAGAGGCGGAAGGGTCTCGGCCTGCTTCTCTGAGAAGACATCCGCATAATCCCGGCATTCCGTGGGCAAACCTCGCAGAGGCCTGGAGGACGGCTGGGAAGAAGCGGAGTGCACCAGGCGTGGTGCAACCAGGCAAAGATTCCGGCAGTCAGGACCCCAGCACACGACCTCGCTTGTCTTCTAATTGAGCGTAGGGGCATGGTGCTGCAGCCACGGAAGCCCCAACAGGATCGCTGAGGAAGATCGAGACAGCATGTAGAAGGAGATATTCTCCTTGTGCAATACGCCCACGTGGATGGTCACTGGCTTGGTCCTGTACCGAATGGCATCTCAATGGAGCTCCCCTGTGACCGAGGATATCACCAATGGCCTCTCCAGACTAACCACTGGAAGCTGATACCGGGCGGCATGGATGAAATTCCCGGCGGAACCGGAGTCCAGGAAAGCAGGAGCCTGGAATACAAGTCCCGAGTAAGTCATGATCTCCACAGGCATAGTAAGGTGTGGAGAGGATGAGTTATCACCTAGGGATGTCTCCCCAACATGGCCTAGGTGTGGGCGTTTCCTGGACGTTGGGGACGAAGTGGATAGTTCCTCCGAAAATGATCCGGGCTGGCGCAGTATAAGCACAGTTTTTCAGCACGCCGTTGGGACAACTCCTGTTCAGAAATGTGGGCCTGATCCACCTGCATGGGCTCTTCCCCAGACAATACGGGAAGCGGCAGTGGAGGCCTCTGGAACCCCGGGGCCAGGTGTGGCAGATGGCGGGGTCGCACCAGGTCACGATCTTGGCGAAGCTCTTCTTGCCTCTCAGCGAAGCGTACGTCTATGCAAGTGGCCAGGTGGATTAATTCACTTAAGGAAGATGGCAGATCTCTTGCTGCAAGGGCATCCTTAACCCTGCTATAAAGGCCTTTTTTAAAGGTGGCGCACAGGGCGACGTTATTCCAGGATAACTCTGATGCCAGGATTCAAAAGTGCCGTCTCTGCAGAAGATGCCCGTGCTGGTTCCTCAAAGACACTGCGGAATTCTGTGAGGAAGGCCTCGGCCGCGTACCGATCCTCCTGTCCATAGGGGTGTAGCCCCAAGCAAGGGCCTTTCCGGACAACAGGTTGACCACAAATGCCACCTTGGAACGTTCAGACAGGAATTTGCCCCCCATTAGCTCGATATGCATGGTGCACTGGGTGAGGAATCCCCTGCAGAGCTTGGGATCGGCGTCAAATTTGGCAGGTAGCGATAAACGGAGCGTGGGTCCCAACGGAGTCGGTGGCGTCACCGTAGCGGGAGCGGCCACGGGAGGAGGTGGAGGCTGCTGCTGGGCGGTGACGAGTTGCTGCATCATAGTGGTCAGTTGATCCAGCTGTTGCGCCTGCTGGGCCAGTTGCTAAGACTGATGGGCAACCACACAAGAGAGGTCCGCCACACTGGGCAACGGTACCTTGGCGAGATCCATGGCCGGATCTTACTGTCACGGTCCCGGTCACAGAAGTGGATCCACTGGACCACCGAAGCGTTGAAAAAAAGCCACCCCGGAAGGGGGGTCTAAGTGGCCCCCGGTTTTAAACCAGAGCCCGGCGAAAAGTGGGAAGGGACTTCTCGGCGGGAGTTACCAGGTCGCTACCCCTGGCAGACTTGCTTGCGGGGGCAGCCGGGGTATGGGTGGTACAGAATCGAAGGCAGGCTCGTAGGGGGACAGGCGGTAAGGGTCGGGGACAAAAGGGAGAAAGGGTTTGTATCGGGGGGGGCGGTAAGGTCAGGACAGGCGGCAGAGGTTCGTGGTCGGGCGACGGAGGCAAACGGTCCGGTACATGGACGATTAGGACAAGATTTCGGGGACCACTACCCGCGCGCTGGCCCGGTCCATTTCACTGAGCTGGCGTGTGCGTGCCCTAAAGCACGGGGACGCACGCGCCGGGAGCAGGAGGTGCTGACAGACTGGAGCGCAGCCAGCTGATTTCGGCGGCGGGGGACAGGTGCCCCGTCTCCCGACACCCGGGCAGGGGCCGGACTCGCCCCAGTAGCGGGGGGCCAGACAGAGCTGTAAACGGCGCCCGCGCCTAATTTGGGGCGGGTGCAGCCCCGCCAACAGGTGACAGTTATAATTTGGAGATGGGCTTCTAAATCGCTTTAAGGAGTATAAACTGTCCCAGAATGTATGAACCCTGTTTGCAGTTCATACTACAGGCACGTCTGTCCCAATACAAAAACTCAGGTCAGCAGACCACCTTTACCCTGGCTGGCTGTTCTAATTTTTTATGTCCCTGGGTTTTTGGGGCTCAAAGAATCATAAAGTTCTACTTCTCCTAATGTGGGCAACTCCCCGAACAAACCCCCCAAATTTGACACCAAAAAAGTGTCTTTGGGCGGGATGGGGCACTTATGCGCCAAGTTTGGAGTATCCTGTTCATACATCTATAAACTGGTCACTACAGCTTTTTGAGACCCCGAATTTGGTCAGCCCCGTTCATACTGTCCCTTGATTTCAAACGCGGTCTACAACTTAGCCCCCCACAGCCCAAGAGGAGAAAGATCCAGCATGGAGATAATATGCGATATCACAGTGTTTGTAAATCGTTCACACACTGGATTGTGACAGATATTTACTGGGTATCTTTAGTATTACTGCACTATGGGGGAAAAGATGATTTTGGTGCTTAGACCCAATTTTTTTTTGGCATAAAAAGTGGGAGAAGTGCCTGATTTATGAACCCGCTCTATTGCGGGTCATAAATCAGGCACATTCGAGCACAGAAACGACCCTTCTGGCTCAGGTAAACCACTTTGAAAGTGGTTTAACTGTTCCAGCAGTAATGTACTGGGAAATTTCCTACGAAAACTGTAAATCTATAGTGCCATAGTTTTTAGTGCACACCACCTCCGTCATTTAGAACTATTATGATCGAGGCTGCACTAGATGTCGGGCCGAAAAGACGCCAGACTTCTGGCGCAGCCCTGTTCATACATATCCCTCTATGTGTTATTTATTTGGTTTCTCACACAACCCCTGTAAGCATCAAGGCTAACTATTGTGCTATCTGGCCCACAGTTTGAAGATAGGCCCATGGAAAAATATTGAGATGATGATTTTGCTACACATGTAAGTGCTTTCACCTGTTTTTTTTTTTACCGCCAGAACTGTGGTCAGCAGAATCTGCAGAAGGCATCTAAGGCCTGGTTCACAACTGCTCTGGAGATTCCACTTGGTTCCCCGACCACCCATTGTTTATACCATTTCAAAAAGGTTGAATCAACCGTGGATGGATGGGCTATCACAGAGTGGGTGGAGCTAGTGTGGTGGGGGAGGGCAACACCCGCTCGAATAACCTGACTCTTTTTTTGGGTGCAAACTACTAG